>JAPUBX010001666.1:0-33778 GCA_028672205.1 Proteocephalus fallax | reverse complement strand
GGAGTTGACTTGTCCTGTAGGGGAAAGTGTGCGTTATACATATATGCAATAAAATGTTTATGTTTGGCTGCTACTTATTTATTTATTATGAATGGTGTTATTATCTGTCTGGGGCACCCACCTCTCCCCTAACTCTATACCCCCACCCCTTCGCTCTCGATGTCGCTCTCGCCCCCTGAGGACGACATTTCCGCGTAATCCGCAAATCGCAGGGGTTTGATGGTTTTTCGCTTCCTTCTTCCCGGTCGCCCGTGGAAAACATTCACGTCGTTTCGATGGAGCGTTTGAGGTGTACCGTTTTCGACTTCCACGATGACGGTCTCGGTTCTCGGGGTGTCGATGACCTTGAAGGGTCCTATCCAGCGATCGTCGAGTTTCCTGGTGCGTGCGCGATTCTTGACTAGGACCCACTGGCCCCGGTGTAGCTCCTTCCCTCGGCGTTGGCGGCTGCTGAGCTCGCGGAGTTTTTGTGCTCGGCTTTGTATGCGCTGTTGCGCATTGGCCCGGGCCTCCGGGACGGCGCTGGTCCTGCGCAAGCCTTCCCCCAGCGATCGCTCTTCCACCTTCTGGATTCCTCGGTCGATCCCGTGCCACGGTTTTCGTTCCAGGTGGACCTCGAACGGACTATGGCGTGTAGTGCTGTGTCGGGTGGTCCGGTAGGCCCAGAGCGCTTCTGCTAGCCTCTCCCGCCAGTTGGTCGACCCGTCTTCGCAGATCGTCTTGATTCGTCCCTTAATCGTTCGATGGAACCTCTCGACCCCCCCATTTCCTTCGGGGTGGTATGGGGTTGTCCTCGTGTGGAGGACTCCGAACCGGTGGCAGAGATCTTGTATCTCCGGCGCGTTCACGTTAGCCCCCCTATCGTTGTGTAGTTGTTTGGGGGCTCCGTATCGGAAAAACCATTCGTCCCGCAGTATGCGGGCTAGCTGGGCTCCGCACGTGTCCGTGGTGCTCTTTGCCTCGACCCATTTTGTAAAGAGGTCTAGCATCGTAACGATATACCATTTAGTGCCGTCAGGGTCCGTCAGCGGTCCCGTGATGTCCCATTCTACGAATTCGTTGGCTTCGCGGGGTTCGAGGGGGCAGATAGGTATCTTATCGGTTCGGATCGCAGTAGCCTGGCATCTGCGGCATTCTCTAACGTACTTCTTCGCGTCTAGGAGATACCCGGGCCAAAAGAAGCGTTGACGGACAGCGTCGTGCGTCCTTGCGAGGTCGTAGTGCCCGTTTTGGTCGTGCATCGTGTGTAGTACCGCCCTTCGCACGGTGGGAGGCACGTAGATCTGCTCCCCGATCTGGTCCTTGAACTTGTATTTTCGGTAGAATAAATCTCCCCGCCTCTGGAGCTCGCAGGTCTTCAATTTGATCGGATTTGAGCGTCCACCCAGTTCCTTGACTGATTCGCTCTGCAAGCGTTCCATTAGGACGTCGGGCAACAGAGTGAGGCTTTCCTCCTCGGACTGTACCATCGGTTCCGTGGACTCCGTCTCCGCCTGCGCTAACCCCGTGAAGTGGGGTCCTGTGTCCGTCTCCTGTATGGGGTCAGGGCCCTCAGGGCTATCGCGGTCTTCTTGGATCTTGACTTCGTCCGGGTGGGGCATCCTGGATAGCGCATCGGCGACCACGTTCAACTTTCCCGCTTGATGCTGTAGCACATATCTGTGGCTTTGGAGGGCCATCAGCCACCGTGCTATTCGGTGGTGGACGTCCTTTGATTTTTGCAGGTACACCAGGGGGTTGTGGTCCGTGACAACCGTAAACACGCGCCCATGCACGTAGTCTTTGAACGTCTTAATGGCCCAGACTATCGCCAGGCACTCGCGTTCGGTCGCGGAATAATTTCGCTCCGCCGGGTTTAATGTTCGTGAGGCGAAACGAATCGCGACGGGGGCTCCTTTTCTCTCTTGTTCGAGTACGGCTCCCAGCGCGGTGTCTGACGCGTCCGCGCGTATCGTGAACCCTTGTTCGAAATCCGGAAGGGCGATTACTGGGGGGCAGCTGACTATTTGCTTGAGTCTATCGAAGGATTTCTGTTGCTGCACCCCCCACACGAACGGCGTTCTCTTCCTGACCAGTTGATTTAGGGGTTCAGCTATCTCGGCTAGCTTATCGATGTACTCAGAATAATACGTGACGAACCCCAAGAATCGACGAATTTCCTTCGCGTTCGTTGGCCGGCCGTATTGGAGTACGAGCGCCGCTGATTCAGGGATCGCCGTTACTCCTTCCGCCGAGATTAAGTGCCCCACGTATCTAACGGTGGTTTGGAACCACTGACACTTCGAGGGTTTTATTCGGAATCCGGCCTCCCGCAGTATCTGGAGTGTTGCCCGTAGGTGCTGTACGTGGTCCTCGCGTGTCCTAGAGAACACTATGATGTCGTCCATATAGGCAGACGCGAACTTAACCTCCTTAAATAAGGAGTCCATGGCTCCTTGGAATATCGCTGGGGCATTAGTGAGTCCGAAGGGCATGACGTTAAATTCGTACAGCCCCCACGGAGTCACGAAGGCTGTCTTGTCTCGGTCCTTCGGATTCACTCCTATCTGCCAGTACCCACTAGCTAGGTCCAGCGTGGTGAAGACGGCGGACCCCCCAGCTTTGCCATGATGTCTCTAGGCTTAGGGAGTGGTGTCGCCATCCTTACGGTTTGGCTGTTCAGTTTTCTATAATCGATACAGAGGCGCCAGGTTCCGTCTCCTTTTCGCTGAAACAATACCTGGCTCGCGTAGGGACTCACGCTAGGTTGGATGACCCCCGCGAGCAGCATCTCCTTGATCTGGCGCTGGAATTCCTCTTGCAGGGTATAGGCTATCGACCGGTACGTATGCCGGAACGGTTGCCCGGTGGTGGGTATATCACACCGGAACTCGTGGGCGCGCCCCAGTTCGGCGGTAGAGAGCGCGAACGTATCCCTATACTCATCGACGAGGGTCTGGACCTCTTTGGGGGCTCCTGTGATCTTGATGGGTTCGGAGTTTACTCGGTTCCTCGGTTCGGCGTTCATTTGGTTGAAAATGATTCGCCGTGTCTTAAAGTTTAAGAGGGAGGCTTCTCTCTCGAGGTAGTCTAGCCCTAAGATTAAGTCGACGTTTAGGTTTGGCGTCACTACGAAATCCCACGTGTACCGCCCTCCTTCGTGCACGAAGTTAATCGTGGCGACTTCGGAACTCTTCTGTGGAGCCCCGGTAAACCCTTGGAGGCTGATGCGGCTCGCGTGTCTGCCGCTGGCTAAAGCTGCGACGGTGGTGGAACATAGTGACAAGCTGGACCCCGAGTCAATAAGACCGTCTACTTCTTTGGCACCTATGCGTACTTTAACAACGATAAAATCAGATGGTCTAGGACACGCGTAAAAACTGGTTACGGTTACACGAGGTGACTTACGCGGTCTGGGTCCCGGTTTCTCTGGGCAGAAACGCTGGACGTGGCCCCGTCTGTTGCACAGGAAGCATACTCGATCTGCTGCCAGTGGTGTGTCTCTCCAGGGTCTTTCCTGGAATATTCTGGGCCTGGTCAGCTCTGTGATGCGGGGATTCGGGGGAGCGGTTGTTGTCGGGGTCCTCTGGGTGGCGTTGGGGTGGGCATTGAAGATGTCTTGGAGAACATTCTTCAGTTCCGTGAGGTCGGTAGGGGGGTCCGCGGGGAGACGAGAGCGAAACCCGGGGAGGAGTCCCTCGAGGACGGCAAACACCGTCGCGTAATCTCGTATTACGCCGGGTTTCATCAGCCTCCGGACATGTTCCTGGGCTCGGACAACGAAGAGGACGGGGGGTTCGTTGCCCCTCTGTCTTAAGGAGACGCATTCGGTGAAGCTGCCGATCTCCGTGGCTTCAGTGGAACCGACGAAGGCTCTGACAGATTCTCTGAGGGGGCGGCCCATTTGAAGCACGCCATCCCATTGGAGGAGCAGGGCGGCGTCCATCCTGCTCGAGATGGCTTCCTGCAATTGCGCTTCACCGTAACGCCTGATGTTTTCTTCGGTGATGAATCGGGGGAGTTCCCTATTGACATTGTCGACGGTGAGGGTGGCGGCCGCCAGAATTGACCCCTCTAAACGGGTAAGATTTTTCTCGCCAACGCTGTCACCAGTGTGCGCTATTGCGTTTATTGCGGTTGATAAGGGAACAACATAATTGGCTGAGGGTCGAATGGTTTCTGGCTCATTTGGGAATAGTCGAGGGGAAATACGGGGGAAAGGCGTCGTCGGCTCATTCTTCTCAGCCGAAGAGGGTATGACGGGGAACTGGGTCTTGTTCCGCATATCGTTGTGCATTACTGACACTGAAACGGCCAGTTGAGACACGACTTCGCAGAGTTTTCCCAGAGCAGACGGTGTACTGTCGTCTTTAACGACAGTAGAGGGAGGGGACAGTCGACGGTTCCGAGTCATCATCCGATACGAGGAAGCTCGTCTTTGCTGGACCTTTCTATCATTTCGAACGGGAGATGGCGACATGATCTTGATATAAAACACAGAGGAAAAATCGGCAGCACCGGAACGCAGTACCTGAACGCGGCACGAGGATAGATAAAGTCCATATTTCTTCGCGCTCTTGTATCGTTAAAACAAAACCCCATTATTCTAGACTAAGAACCAACTACTACAAAACGATTGGACTTTTATTGGAAGTTTTAATAATACATTATTTCTAATTAATAAGGAGATATTTCGTCTACAGTCTGAGTGAGTGGTAGTGGCGGGAGTGCAGTAGTTGTAGGCACAAATCCACTGTTCTCATGCGGTCGGTCGATTAAAGCCTCATTATGAATGCGAGAAGCATATTGATTAATCGATGCCTTTTTTAAAAATAACCTGTTAGACAGCGATTTGCACTTTAGAAGGGACTCAGATAGACTTGCGTCAACAATCAAGTGTTTGCGGTATTCAGTCAGCTGTTTTCGCGAGTATTGTCGTTTTGTCAAGGGTAAATCCATAAAATTGATGAGTTTAAACAGAGGAATTTTTTTGTTGCTTAATGTAGTAAAAAGATCGATGAAGATGTTTTGACATAACAGTTTTCTATAATAAAGCAAAATAATTTCTTTTTTGATGCTGGTGGCCGTCACTCTTGTTACAGATGCGGAAATCCACCTTTTTTTCGCAGTTACAAATTGAAAGCGCATTGAAAAACGGTAAAATATAACTATAATATAACGAAAATAAAAGACATCTTAAATCGAATTACCAAAGGTGGAAAACTCATCTGAATCGAGATTTCAAATGTTTGGTTCGGCTTAACTTGATACATGATTTGAGTTTCTTCCTGGCAGATGGCAATATCGACTACAAACGAACAATGCAAAATATCGTTTTTTTCCGAAGAATGAACGACGACAGCGATGAAATAGATCATATTGGAAATGTGATTCGCGTAGAAAGCGACATCCCAGCAACCCAATCTGGTCCATTGACGGAGCATGGAGGTCACCATTAACGCTTAATATAGTCTGCCGTGATAATCGGTTCACTTACGGCGCCTTTTCTCCTTGGCTTCATTAATGAAGCAAATCGCACTCGCACAATTGTGGATTTCAAGTCCAAATTGTAGAAACGTTTTCTGATTTAGAAGGCAGAATACTCTATGAGTAACCCAAAAAGGTAGGAATGGTTTTATTAAATGTTTAAGGACTGAAGAATATGGCAATAAAGAATGCCGCCAATCTGGTGTCCAGAATATTTCTGTCAGTCGACTAGGAGACACGCAAGCACAATACATCAGACAATTATGAAGGTTGCACTTGCTGCTTGATTAACCAAGCGTAGCATAGTGGGCACTCTAAAGGCATTTACAAGGCCTTGTCGTGTTTGCCAAATTGCACAAAAACACCGGCGTTTCAAATAAACGGACCTTCATTGTAAAAGGCGCACAAAACACTCTCATATACAGCAAGATGTCCAATAATTCTATTCAGAATAGGGACGAGCGCGCAAGAAGCCCCCAAGTAGCCGATCGGTATTGGTAGGTCGGTTGTTTCGAAGTTCCTTCGGTTCATGTGGCCATGAAACAGATTGCTTAGGAATATGAGGAAGAGGAGGATGATGATGATGAGGAAGAGGATAAGGAGGAGAACGAGGAGTAGGAGTAGGAGGAAATGGAGGATAGGTGTTGCGTGGGTGCGTAGGCAAGTCAACTTAACACTCACGTTTAGTCACGCATAATGTCGTCAATGGGTTAAAGCACGGTATTGTTATACGAAAAACCAGAAGGCGAACTCACCAGGAAATTCGACCCAGATTAATACGGTTAGGCTGCATCAATTATCCTGTAAGCGGATTGGCGATGGCTTAGATCTTCTCGAATCCTTCTTGGGCGCATGTAAGAAAAACGCCGAGACCGTTGCAGATAATCGCCCATTTTTAATCTTGTTATAATATACAAAAACATCCTTCGGTCAGTATGGTTTTCTTCTTTCAAATTCTATGAATTAAAGGAGGTATCGGATTAATGAAAACCGCTTCGCACAAAAAGCTTTCCAAAAACACCTCCATCGGCCCTGACTTCACCTATTCGGCTAGCAATCCATCTTAAGCCACGATTACACCGTTAAATAATTCATTTTTTCTAGTTATCTTTGTTGAGGAACCTGAGGCGTCTATTTGTAAACAATAATTTGCATCTCTAACGATCACTTTAAACGGCGCATTGAGAAACTAAGACGACGGCATTTCTGACGCCCAAGAATCAAAATTATTGAATGATTTAACACCTGAAACCACTCGGTTTATTCAAAGCGTTTTTAGATTGCATTTTTATTTTTCCCAGAAATTCAGCTCCTTTAATATAGCGCTTCTAATATCAGGACTGGAATCCTCAGTATCAGAATTGTAATTATAGATTTCCGGTTTTAAACGAAAAAACCTTTTTGTTAGCTTTACTAGTCAGTTTGTATGAAGCCTTCATTTTTTACTTTTTTCAGTCTTAATATAAAACTTCGGATGATTATTATATTGTTGGTTGCCGGTGTACGCACACGCTCCATTGAACATAGGTTAGCGATCTTACCTTAACCCCTGACAGTAGTGACAGCTCAACGCGCATTCTAATAAGCCGAAGCGTTACAGAAACCAACGATTCGGGCATCCCGAATGTTCTGTTTTAATCACTGGGGGCAAAGCATCACTTAATATTCGATGTGACGGGTTCGGTAAAACGATACATCACCGAAAAAAACAATTAAATGATAATGTCGAACAGGATTGTGGTGGCGCGGTGAATTTAGCTCCAGGTCAATTCACACGATTGGCATGACATATCCGAGGGACAGAAACGCACCACCTCCCTCACAGCTTCATTTGATTAGAATTCGTCCGGCTTTAGACAAACGACACAACAGTGTTCTCCAAAATTTGACAAATACAGAAGAAAAGCCAAAGGATTGATCAAGGAAACTTAAATCCCCAACGGATTCTTTACAGTAATAATAAATTCTTGTCTACATAAGAATTACTTGTATCCATATGAGTAGCTAACTGCCCGGGATTCAATGAGAACAACGGGCTTCATGGATGTTTCCCATAAAGTATCGCAAATAGCCTTACACAACTTCTTCTTCCATCGCTTCCATCATTCAAAACTATTTCGTTAAAACACTAATAGGTAATTCGTAAGCACATGATAGTAGTAAGCTTTTACCTGTACTCCAGCCACCTGACAACAATACGAAAACTGAAACTGGTTGCCAGGCTGAATTCGGCCACTAAGCGCCTGTTCACTACAGCTAAACATTTACAATTAATCGATCCGGCAAATCCCGGCCCTAGTCGATTTGCGAAATACTTCCAGCTGCTTTCTACATTGCGATGCTGCTGACGAAGCTACAGAACGACCTTCTTACTTTAGCATGTTTCTTGTACACTATTTATACATTTCAAACTCATAAATGAATGTTGTATAATTTCATATCATTTGTCCTTGTCTGTTGATTTGGACGGAGGGTCTTTATTTGAATAAAATTAAATGGGAATATTTATGATTGCTGTAGTTGCAATAGAAGCAGTAGCGTAAGAGTTTGTGTCTTTGTAAACCGTACAACAACATTATTGCATATCAATGCTAAAGAAATAGATTTATTTCTTAAGCACACAGAAAGAAGGTATCCTGACATTAAGTAGCAAATAAGTAACCATTTTCAACATGACTATGACAATAAACAGGGATGTTGATTTTATTTTACGGCCTCATATAGTCGTGACGAATCAATAGATGATTACAGATGCAATAAAACGATGTGTTGTAGGAGTTGGAGATGACTATAAAATTCCACGAAACTACACGATTAAACATTTCTAGCAGAAAAATATCAAGCCAAGAAAGCAAATTGGCAAATAGTATTCCCTTGTCATAATATCCGAATTGGAATGGTGTTGCAAGGAGAAGCCGGTATTGAGAACAAGAGTTGTGGTTGTTTGGGTTGTAAGAAACTGGCGAAAAAATCGCCTAGGACCAGTCGAAGAATGCCCCGTGTCAGAAGAGGCAGGAGCAATGCGTACGGAATTCTGTACCACCTTTTTTATACTTTGATCATCTACTTGCCATGTCGGTACGGAGTTTGTTTAACTGACACGTAAATTAAAATTCTTCCGTTCGTTATAATTCTGCGGGCATTCAACAGTACCGCTAAATTGATAAATATGGTTATATTTATGATGGGTTCATTTTAAGTATCACACGAAGTTAGAAAACCCTCTCTTACGATTGCACACCTCGACCAACACAACTCTCCATACCATGACAACAGCACACTTTTAGAAAAACCTGATTATACCTAATACCATGATGGCTGATAAATCGGTTAAATTCGTAACCCCGCTTGTTGTCAATATTCATGCGTGTTGTCATGCGGGCGTATTTTGTACAGTCAAGATTTTCAGGATTAGATCTTTCCATCATATTTCCGACATGTTGTTGTGGCGTCTTTCTGCACTGCGAGATTGTCTGCAAATTGCAGGCCCCCAATCGATCAAATGCGGGCTCATTTGCAATCTGTAGTAGTCAGCGATGGCTTTTTCATTCCAATCGTGTGAAATGTTTGCTTACAAAAGTGTTGTGAACTGACCGCAAGAGATCTTGAGTTTGGTTGGAGGAATCAGGAATATGGGTAATGGTTGGATCTCACCGTCTTTAGGCGCTAAGTTAAACGTAACCTTTATTAATGAAAGCTTGTCGTAAAGGCAACACGCATCGCGTTTGTGCACTTACGAAAGAGAATAGAATAATGAATGCGATAGACAAAGATTTTTTCGACGAAAATGTGTCGGATGCTTACAACGGGTAACTACCCCGCTGATCTATTGTGTTTAAGAAGGAAGGATGTTGCTGTAGGATCGAACCGGCTGGTGGGAAATGTGTGGAGACTGAGCTGCTGCTTCTGCGAGGAGTTTGGAGAAAGGGTGGCTACCTCACTCAAAATTAACCAGAGGACGGTAAACACCATCGTATGGAACTTCGTACCATCGAAAGACAGCAAGGAAAGATTGCCGACGCTAACTGGACCATGTCATGCATGAAATTAGTAGCGAAATAAATGGATGCTGCTCACATATATTAATGGGGTTAATCGTGCAAATTTGTGCATGCTGTGACCTTTAACGTGGATGAATTAAGACTATATCGATGACACCTGGTCGGCCTCCAGTGTTAACCACGACACGCCCCACGTGTGACCAGACAGAACTCGCCGCAACGGGCGCTGGGATTCGCGCCTTGTCGGCGTTTTCGCCCCGTGTCGGGCCTTAGCTATTATTTGAATTTAAAATGTTTTTATTCATTCTAGACCTTCATCTGTAGCCATCGTGCTATTATGATTTTTGGGGCATAAAGTCTTCGAATTACACAATATTGCAAACATATAATGCCCGGAGCAAATCTTCTGATCTACGATGATCAGCGTCTTTTTCGTCCTTTTCTACACATCTCGTTTTGCGAAAAATAATGAAACCTTTTGTCACTCCGAACGCAAGCCATGCAACGACGCATACAACTCGACTCGGTAGATACGAAAACCAGGCTACATGATTTTCTTCATCTTCGGTGAGGAATCCGCCTACATAAATCAACTCAGACAACGAAAGAAGATCTTATTTACAATAACGTGCAAGCCTCGCCAGCTTTTTGTCAATCCAAACGTCAACCCCGCTACGATTTAAAGGACGGACACGAACGTTTCCTGAACTTCTTGCAAGTACTTCGGCACAATTTTCCTTCGTCAATTTGGCAATAAAATATCCGACCGATTTACCGTCTTCCGCACGGCCTGACAGCAGTCAATAAAATAAACAATATTATTTATTTGCGACCATCATCTTTGGCAATCGTGCCATTCTAATTTTTAGGCTACCAAAACTTCAAATTACAATAAGGTCACGAGGACCAACACTTTTCACATAAAACAAGACAGTATAACGAGTACTAGATACGATAATTAGCTTTTAGTTCATTTTTCATTTGAACTTGGTAAAATAAAAATCGGGACCATGTGTTTTCTATGAACCGTTTTATTTTAAGCGAATCAAAGAGTACTACTTATGTACCATTACAGCCGTCTAAAGAACACTGATGTTGGGCAGGTTTCATTTTTATTACTGAGCAGTTTCAGTTCATTTTGGCGTGTGCCATTTCGCGAACAGGTTTTTTTGTTCTGGCGTTTGCAGGTTTTAATCCGCACGTATTTTGCCGGTATTATACTTCCTATCTCAGGCGGAAACCTTTAGACACACATTTCGGTGGTTCGCAAACGTACTTTATTAAGCCTCATAGAGCGTTATCAGTACCACGCATACTATTGACGCGATTGCAAAAGTTAAAGTTCGGCCAGTTCTTTAGTCTTTGTTGTGTGCCCACTTCTGTCAATGCCTTGTCATGTTTGTGCACGCCTTTGACCAATGTCACAAGTCCTTTTTGCGACCATCGAATCGCCTTATCACCACTTTCGGCCGTTCATGAGCGTGTGTTCTGGCATTGCTTTCCAGGTTTCCGCCATAGAGAGATTTCGTTTCAGTTTTTTGAAAAAGACCTTTCTTTTGGAGATTAATTTGAATGTGTATTTTAATTGATATTTATCTTGATATTTATCCAACAGTTTCAAATTATTTTTCCCATACAATCAGACCTGGAAATTTAATTGTCATGAAATCCTTCAATCTGAATGACATGATCTTTGAACCGTAAACACACAGTCTTCTAAATGAATGAAGCGCTATTTGTTATCAACGAACTTCAAAAGAACAACCACACGACAGAAAAGGTAAGATATAACCGTTAACCAATTCGACAGACCAGTGCTGCATCAAAGATTAACGGATATTTTTCGGTGTGTAATAACCTTTTCCAGATCGGTAAACGGTGTACAGTTTTCAAATTCAGTTACACCGGCCATGCAAATATAATACGATAGTGTAGTCGACGATATTTTGAACATTACAAATGGTCCCCTGGCTGTTCTAGTCGAGAACAGCAACAAAAAGCTCGTTGATGTGGTAGATAAAAAGATTGGATAAGAAAGCGCGTTATGCAACGATTGTCGATTAAAAGAACTGGTAATAAAAACCTGCGAAGACTTGACAGAAGTAAGCTCAGTCACGAGGTTGTTGTTTTAGTCGACAACGGAACCATTAGAACAGTAGACGCGTTGGATAAAATCTGGTCAGCAAAAACAACGTAATTGTCTTTGGAAGCGATGGAAGAAGAAGTGTAGTAAGGCTATTTGAGATCATTTATGGGAAATACCCATTAAGCCGGTGTATCCCATTGAATTCCGCGCTGTTAGCTACTCATATAGATACAAGTAATTCTTCTGTAGACAGGAATTAATGATAACTATTAAGAATCCGTAGGGGATTTCGGTTTATTTGATCAATTATTTGGCTTCTCTTCTATACTTCTATACTTGCAGGTACATCTGCAAATTTCGCGAGCGTTGAATGTAATGTCAGAACAAATCTTATCGATTGGATGGCTGTGTAAGTGGACATTATTGTGGTGTTATTAAGGCTGTCTAACGCTGTCGGCGTGCTTTTTGGACCACTTTTTCAGGTTTGAAAAACTCGTTCTTTATTTCGTTTTTTCGTACTAGTTAATTCAGAATGGTCTATATACAATCGCACCCCCCGTATCAATTGAGCCTGTTTTGATCCTCGTGTATTTAATAACATATTTTAATAGACATCAAATCAATTAATTGCATGAAGCTGGGTTTCGGCGAGGCACTTGCCAGACGATGTAATGAGGAGCGTTGCTAGCATAACATACGATGACGGCACACCCTCAACCAAAATTATTAATTCTCAAGAACATAGCGACCAACATGATTAATATTAGCATTTTAACAAAATGGCATGATTCGAATGACTTTGGTGCTAACGCATTATGGTACCAGAAATCTAAAAACTCAGGATTTATCGAATGCTGTCGAGCAACCTATCTTTTACTTATCTCTCTTTAACTGCATGTGATATTCGCACCCGCCAAAAGTGATCTGATGACTTATTTGCCCATGACACAATTGCCCATGTAATCTGCTTATTTCAAGGTCGTATAAAATAAACCGGCTTTTTATTAATATCAGCAGCAATGAGGATTGCTTTCCTTCTCGTCTTCCGGTTGTTGGAATCCTTTTTCGTATAAGTCTTTTTCATCAATTATGGAAGGCCCTACACGTGGCAGATTTTAAGCGGCGTGTGACTCGATTAACCAATGGTCAACGTGACAATTGCGCAATAGATTTTATTGCATGAGCTGTCGTATTGGCATACAAGATGAAATAAACAGAGATGGATTTAACAGGCGCCGATTAATCGAAATAACCAGTTGTGGGTGTAGGCGTTAAACGATTGGTTATACATAGTTACCAACCCAGTATAAAATATAGCCCGTAGTAACTGTGGATTATGCTTTCGTCAGACAATTATGGTTAAAATTGTTATTACCCTATTGCTTTGTAAGTCGACTTTATTTTAGTCTTTAATACGACTGTCTATGTTTTCTAGGCTTCGTGGTTGTACGGTGCAAAAGAATGTAAAATTCGGCTTTTATCTCGTACATTATCGCCGCTCTTTAGATCAAAAATGGACTGCGTTGAAGCAAATAAGATATGCACTAAAGAAATTGACATAGGGGACACGATTACCTTCTTAAAAATGATGACATCTGAAATCAAGGTATTTAAATCGCTTTCTATTAATTTTGCCAAGTTATCATTTTAAATCCACCTTCCCACAATTTCACTGCAGACAATCGAACCGGATATACCAGACTGCGGTTTTAAAAAAACCCATTTGCGGCCTACAAACAGGTATGTCTTTGAAACCGAAGTCAACATCTACCCTGAAATTTCTTGTCTTGTAGTAGAGCCATTCTTGAAAATATGGGGTCTATCCAACGGCGATTACATGAAATTGGAGACCACAATTGGCGATGAGACAGTCTATACAGTTGCAGACGTGGGAACCTCGGGTTAGTTCAAACAACGATCACAATTTATTTCGATGCTGTTGCAAAATGTTTTCATGAAACATTAAAATTAAAAAAAGGCTTAACTATTCGTGAGCTTAATCGATAATTATATTATATGAATAATGTTTTTAAATTTTAGTCATTGACCCTGAAACGACCGCAAAATGTACCAGACCTTGCAGAATCAAAATAAAACCCGATAACACAATCGATACCATATAGTCCAGGCTTCCTATCCTTGCTGCTACCACAGAGCCCGTAGGTTACAATCATTGACTCATTTAGTTGATAAAAAAAGCACGAATCATTAATTTTTCATTTAATCTTTTAGATTACGTCAATTGCCCGGTCAAAGGATGGTGCAGTCATTCAAAATGCTGTCGACACCACAACCAAATGCGATTGGAATAGTCGAATCTGTCTTTACAATGCAGGTGTGCTTCCAAACGAGTGGTCCTTAAGCTAAAAAAACTGTTTGCATGATGACTTTTTTTGTGAATTTGTAGGGCGGGCACAGTTGGCGATTCACGGAAAGGTGACTAAGTTGCCAATAGAAATAAAAGTAACACTCACACTATCCTCTCCCGTATGGACGTTCCGGTTCACACAAAAACCGACTCCATCCCCTCACCAACTCCAACAGCAAGCCCATCACCAACTCCAACAGTCACAATCGGTTCTACTTTGACGACCTCTGATACTCCATCGCCAGTCGTGTCACTATTAACCTCCTTAGCCTTCGCAGGCTTCTGGGTTGTTGTGTGAAGCCGTAACGCCTGAGCAAGCCCAGAATAAAGTTTTTCTCTTTAACTTGCGTTTACCGTTTTATTGAGTTTCGGAAAGAGGTGAAGAAAGCTGTACAAGCGACTCTCCCGAACTCTTGGCACATAGATAGATTGTTTTTAATGCAGTTGCAAGTTGCCTGAAAATTCGGCAATAAGTCGCATTTATGATAAATAGAATTTCCAAATATTCGTGCAAACTTAAAATATAACAGAAATATGGTGAGAAACGCTGTTTTTGTGATACAGCATTCAGCGAAAATCCGAGCAATATAAGGAATATATAATTCGTATAACACGAGTTCACAAGGTTGACTTTGAGTTATTAAGTATTTGCACAGTTGAATTTAATGTTGTGCTTATGTTCCGGCATTGGAAAAAACCGTGTGTGGGCGGCTTTGTATCAGTACAGTGTTTGATGAGAGTGGGTGAGTTACTCTCAGCCACTTCAGAAATTCTCACGTGATTATGTTTCAACCCACCGAAGCGGGGAGATCTCTCGTGTTAAACAGGAGCGTCGCGTTTATGTGGTCCTAAAGAGAACGAGAAGCGGTTTTCTGTCGATTCGACGTCATTGAGTTTCGCGCGGAACTCATATTTAGTGCGTCAATGGCCCATAAACGGTGAATCGAATGGGGATTTTTTTCTGCAGAATATCGAACGATAAAGCGGCCCTCAAAGTCCCACGTATTTTCTTTCAGCATTCCAAAATCGAATATTTTTGACGTTTGCGCACAAGGCGAATGAATACTAAGGCTTCGGAATTAGCGGCGATAGACTCCTTTAAACGATCATACAGGTTTGTTATTCCTTCTTGCAAGAGCCCTCGTTAGAAGTGGTGTGGTGTTTCGCGACCTGTGTAAGATATTCATTGACCACTGTGTCTCAGATAAAATACGTCCTGGCTATTTCTGTATCTGCTCCATGGTATAATCCGGGGAACAAATATTCGGTTTTGGTTCACGAATTACTTGAGGTGTGATTGCTTCGTCCCGGTGCATCGTACAAGTATGTGATTGGACATAAACATTTTGAATGCCCTATAAAATCCTTAAAACAAGGGCGTAAGTACATGAGTTTTTTCCACTCCCCGATCGCTTTTAAAATTAAATTTACGGCCACTGTTCGCGAAAACCCTTTTACATCGTGTTTTGGTGATCTCACAAAATCGAGAATCGGGCACTCGTAAATACAGCTCCGCCAATCTCTTATTGGCGTGTGGGGTTGGACATATCGGGTAGAGCCGCGATACAGACAAGGCTTGTGCCAGCAATGTCTGACCTATGGACAACACCATGTACAAATTGAACGAGTGAATAAAATTATGGAACAACGGTTGTCTACATCTAGACATTTCCACGACCATAAGGTGTTAAAACCGAGGTTAACGTAAAGGCAGGTGGCCTCCTGAGTTACAGGCTCATTTGAACGACAAAGTCGACAACAACCGATATTCCGTTTTGGAATGCGTAAACTGGAGATTTAGCAAAACAATCGACGGCCCGGTTGATATTTATTCGGCAGTATTGTAGCCGTCGGATTGGTAATTGATCAATTCGAGTGCATTTTACATCAAACCGAATTAAATCTTTTTTGTCTACGATCAACATAGAAGCTAATAAATCAACATATAAATCCACCCATAGACATCGCATAGATCATTAAAATCTAATTAATAACCGGAAAAACGACAAGACTGTTGGTCTTAACGTAACTCTCAGCAATATTTGCACCGTTCCATTTAAAACCTAAAAAATAAACTGACATTCGTCAATTTTAAAGCCAATGTAAACTTTTCTTGTTTATATTCGTGGCTTTTTTTTGGATAATTTGAACATTTTGGGTTGACCATTTAGCGGTTTTAAATTTTGATAGCACCCTTTCGGATACTACTTGAATGCTGAAGCCTGTTACCGAAGACGATTTCATACAGGATGCCATAAAATATATTAATTTTCCATTTGAGTGTGAATTCAGCACCAAAATATCTGCTATTAGGCAAACTGTTCGCTAACTGGATAAGGTAATCAATTCGCCTGAATAAATTTATCCTTCATCAGGTCTGGAATCTGATAGATCATTTCTTTTCAAATCCAAGAAATTTGTTCAATCCGTAGTTTCATCGGGAATAGGTTTGTCGGTTGGTTTAAATCATCTTTTGTTTTTAGGTTACGTTGATTCAATTGTCATTCACCGTGATTTAGTCAATATGTTTTAGCATACGGTGTGTCGTTAGCGTGTGTTTGCTTTTTGAGAATGGGTTTGGCAGGAATCGGACATAAACGAAAAAGTTTAAATCAGATTTTCTGGAGTTTTAAAAACGACATAAGTCCAATACGAAAATCAAGCAACCTTGACTTGTTTTTTTTGGTGATTATCTGCGCGAAAGTGTTGAGAATAAGACGAAAACACATTTTCTCAAGACCATCGAGGACTCACACCGAAATGCTCTAGACATCGCGCCTTGTCCATTGTCGGATTAGTGGAGGTTTTACTACACAATAAAGCGGATGTTTTTGATTGAGTTATTGTTCTTGCTTGCCATGCTTGGTGACGCAAATAATTGAAGAAGGAGAAAATTCTGGCAATGAAGGAATGTTGGAGGTGCTGTCCGTTGAGAAAGATGTCTTGATCACCGCCTGAGAGCGCCTGTTCAAGCAACATTGGTAAACTCCTTTCTCAAAGCGGGAACTTCACATCTTCGCATATGAATGTCTTCCTCGTGTTCAGGGTCGCGAAAGAACCATTGGCACACCAGAAGCTGCAGGCTTTAAAGGTCGTGTTCACGTTAGTTTGCACGAACATTCAGATCAGTGCCTAAACGTCGAGTTGTTTACGGCATGTTATAAAATGTAGCTGTAGTCGTTTGCGAAGACCGCATTCCATTATTTAACTTTAATTTCATCGCTTTTGGCAACCTACAAGGTACGACATCAACTGTTTCTTGCATGGGGAAAACTGTTGCCTTACCCATTTCTAGTAACATGCCGTTGCTGTAACAATTGAATCGATTTGCTATTTACAATTCGGTTTTCACTTACACTGTTTGAGTCCAGTGATCACGTCATCGCCTTCAATCGTGCATCCAGTTAGCCAACTATGTGAAAAAAAGGCATCACCCCGTTCTTATTAAATTATTATCGCCGGCGTCAGATAAATAGCGGCGACAGCGTTGTAGGTGACTGGAGTACAATCAGGCATTAATCTGCTCTAATAAAACCTTCAGACACATTCGCCTAAAGGTTGAGTACTTTTAACGGTTTGTCCCCAAAGGCATACACTTTTCAATGATCCTGAGTAATTTTGCCGCCATTTATCCTCGACAAACTCCTTGTTTGTTGTTTTTGTTTGTTATTCCAGGAAAAGTATTTTCTGTGGGTGGCGAATCGTGCGACAATATAGACGACAGTGTAAGCAACTGGTACCGATGAAGGTTTAATTCCCGAGAGAGTTCAGAGAACGGGTATTATTGGGCGTCGTGGTGGATTGTATAGTAGATGCAAACCTGTACTAACAGTTGCTTTTTGGCAAAACCGGTGGAGCTGAGGACCCAAACTGTTCCAAATTGTAAAGAAACTTCATAAACGCACGTCTTATGCACAAGCCGGCGTTTCACACGTATAAGAAGCATTAACACGACTCTCATGTTGAATCCAACGACTAAATTCCCCAATCCCTCCTTCTATACCATACACTACTTCTGTGCTTTCAATCGTGACTAATCGGGTAGGGTTTGCAGTTAACGTGTCACGACGCTTTCGCTCTCGTCAGACCCTCCGCGGTTAAATTATCCGCACTTACGCCCGCCCCCCATGACCCTGAAAAATACGTCACGCATGGTTTGTGGGTGTTGATTGTGTGTGCTTGGATTGGTTGGAAGGTCATCATCAATTAAAGGCATTGTTGCTACATGGTGCGGTCTAAGCATTGTTCCACATGAGCAATGTCGTAATAAAGGACCGCATTTGCCGGCGTCACATTTCCTTACTTTTAAAAGAGGCTCCAAAACTGGTTCCACATTTATAAGCATTCCTAATTAACCACAGATCAGCTTCTTCAGCCAATTAGACTTAACGGCGACATCCTAACTCGGTCAACACCTTGGATCAGTCGTATGGCAACACGACGATCCTCTTTTAATCTGACTTCTTCTTCCATCGCTTCAATTATTCCGCCCTCTTTCGGGATAGCACTTATTGGGAAATCTTCATTCGCAAGGAAATGTCAGTCATACCATCTTATTGACTGTGCTATGAAAGCGATGGATAAAAAATATATAATTGTTGTTTTTTGATAACACTGAATGCGTTATGGGCAGTTGTTTACAACTGAAAATAAAGAAGCTAACAAAATTTAAATCACCAATTTAGAGAAAAACAACTTCTAGGAGAAATACTAAGATGTCCAGTGTTGCCGCTCAAAGTCAACTTAGTAGTGAATGAATTCAAAACGAGCGCCATTGGATGTTGGATATCAAATTCCGAATCTGCAAACTCGATGGCTTCTGATTCATTTCGGAGGGTGCCTTTTAGACTGACGATGGCTGGTTTTATACAATGAAAATGAGAATTGTCTGCAAAAATGATTACGTTATAGTATCCCGGTATGTACAAAATGGTCTCTCGTTAATAACGCCTTTCATCGTTGGGATGAACTCAATTCAATAGCAGACTTACGTCAATGTATCCAGGTACGACATAACCCTCATCGTGGATAACGTTAGTCCTCGCGTTGATTGTTGGTAATGCGCCTTCAATGAGTAACGGCAAGCTGTCTTCAGACTTACCCAAATCATTCAAAGGCATTGAGATCATTCACGGATTTAGCCATCCGAGAAAGATCTTCAACAAATCATTTCAACCGCGTGGGTCCCCACTGTCCCATAAATGTAAATCGTGTTGTCAGGCTAAATCAAAAACACGATGAAAACGTTTTACTAAAGCATACGATATGCACCAACAAACGCCTATTTGGACCACAAGTGACTGTTCTCGGAGATACAGAAATACATCCAGTTTTCGCAGTTAAAATTGAAGATTTAACTGCTTTTCCAAACGCCTTTCTATTTATTTGGACAATATAAGACATCTTTAATCGAACTACCATCGGTGGAAAAATCATCTGCATCGAGATTTCAAATGTTTGGTTCGGCCTTACTTGAAACGTAATTCGAGATTCTTCCTGGCAGATGGCAACATTTACTACAAGTGTACAACACTAAATATCTTTGTTTATGATGAGGACAAAAAGATACAATGCATTTTTCAACCAGACCTGCATTCTTTAATTCGTGGATTTTTAAGTATCGTAACGCAAACTGGGCAGCACTATTGAGATAGCACATTGATGAAGTTGCTAAAATGTCACTTAAAGACATCAATATTTCTTTGAGAACATACTGAATTAAAATGTCGTATTTGCCGTTAGACATGGTAAAGGTGGAGGTTTTTAAATATCATTTAGTCTTCAAGTGGATTATCTATCCCTCGTAAGCCGTAAAAAAGCAAATTATTCATTATTAATGCATATAAAGGTTTCCTGGAATGTGAATTACTTCAAGGAAAATAAGCGGATTGTTCATTGTGTATGATATTACTAGTTTTAGTTGATGTTTTCTGAATGATGAATATTGCAATAAAGAACGACGCAACTTTGCCGTAATTTATATCAGAGTATTATTTGAAAAACCCTGGCACAATCCATCAGGCAATTATTATTTAAGGAACCCTTGCAATTTGATTAACCAAGCACAACATAATATGGCACCATTTATGCCGCTTACAAGGTCATGCAACATTATCGCGTTGGTACAATTGCATTTCTACTCTTCAAAGAAATGACTGCTCCCTTAAAAGATGCACGAAAGCAAGAGCACGGCCCTAAAATAACAATCCAAAAAGAAACATTTAAGGTGGCCTCTCAGGTTGATTAACCAAGACAAGCAGAAATGGCAACATATGGCCGCTTTCAAAGTCATGCAACATTATCGCGTTGGTACAATTGCGCGAAGACACCGGCATTAATATAAATAAGCAGGGAAGAATACGGCTGACGACCAGAATAAACGATCTCGTGTAGAACCAACGGCTTAATTAGTATATCTTTCACAATTGTGAAACGACAGATAAAGCCTCTTTACCAGCTGATTGGCGGGGAATTAGCTTAAAATACAATTAAGATAAAATTGCGGGACATACCTGAACATTTTAAATTTAGGTTTGATCGATTGCTTAGATTGTAGTAGGAGTGTCTCGGGGTTCCCGATTTTTCGTAAGCTAAAGTGCGACTTGCGATATCAGACTGACGCTCAATAAAACCGTCTTCTGAGATGAGCGGTAGTGACCTTCGCAACTTCTTGCAGCGATGTCGAATTGATTTTAGGTTTTTTAGGCAATCAGAAGATCTGACCAAGTTCGACTCGAGCAGAAACCAGTGAGATCGTAAAGTGGCTCGTTTTCGATTCCACCTAAACAGACAGCCATGTCTGATTTCGTTCGAAATCAAACACTCACGCATCTAACGGCGGACACGCTTGATAGCAGACCTCTTCATCCAAACTGGATTCGGTTGCTTCCGAGAGGTTATCATCAGATAAGTGCGTTTGCGTGGAACCCGGCTTCGCGGAAACTCGAGTTAGTCTTGAAAGTATGCTAAGTACACATGTTTCAGCTTTCCTGCACCTGCTTGATAACTTCTTAAGACCGTTATCCACGGAATCGAGAGTGGCATCAGGCGGTCTCGGTGGTGGGGTAGTAAATTCTCCCAGGCCGCCATTTTCTTCAGTTCTTGTGGGTGGATATGACATGACCAAAGGCGTTAAATTTATAAAATTCGGAGAATTGGTCGACGAAGCATTAGAGCTGTGTTCCGTTCTCGGTGCCATGGAACTGTATTCAAGGTCAAAAATGATGAGATAGACTTCAGAATTTTCGGATATTGCACTTGCGATTTGCAGTAAACACCGTTGCCGATATAGTTAACTACTGTGTCGTCTACTGGGAAGCGTTAATCTTTTACATAAAAGCAACCGCATTTACTTAATAGCTCTTCTGTAAATGGATAAAAATAATTTATAGGACCAATAATAATAACGAAATTGACGTTGCAATATAATGCAAGGAACACTGTTGTGAGTGCATGAAATATTTTTCAATAAGCGGCAAAATAAATACTGATTTATCCCCCTTGAGGATAACAAAGAAAGAGATACATATGTCTACATATTACACACAAAGTCCATTCAAATGCCTGACTTTCTAAGCCAAATGAAAAAAATACATTTTTTTACAAATACAACGCACCATAACTATGACAGAGCGCCCACGAGGCGCATCAAACAGCACACAAAATTTAATTTTTGAGAGATGAGCAATGTTTATAGATTCTTCTTGAAGAGTTAAATTTAAGGACGATTTTAAGTTCAGCTTAAGATGCATCCTTCCAAGACTTGGGAAAAAGTGGGCTAAAAAAATCGCTGATTCACTCGTTATGCTCCAAATGAATTGAAATCCAAGTCTACAAATATATAATTCATCTTGATTTGTTTAATAGAAATGGCATAATGTGTGATTATAGAATATGTTTATCCGTTGTAGGATACAGAAAGGTTTCCCCCGAGAGTATTTGGATTAAACTACACCTTTGCGTTTGCTGTGCACCAGGGGTATGCGATAAAGCAAAATATGTTCGGAATTGATAAACATCATTCCACCAGAGATTGTGTCTCAACGACTGTAATAGTAAGACAAACACGATGGATTAAATAGGCCAGTGACCTTTAATCACAATAAAAGGTTGTAAAAAGGTCCAATCTCCGTGCACTTACGAAAGAGAATGGGATAATCAAACTGATCGTTAGAGGAAAAACAGGGCGGGTAACTTCACCAGTAATCTATTTTGTGGAAAGACGGAGGATGTCGTTGTAGGGTATCAACGGCTGGTGTGAGCTGTGGGAGACTGAGCTGCTGCGGATGCGAATGGTTCCGAGAGCGTCCGGTTACTTCGCTCCGTGCTATCGAAATAAAGCAAGGCAAGGTATGCGTGGTTAAATCGGCCATGCCGAACATAACATAGTCGGTCATTCGGGCGACCCATTTCAAATTGGTCGATCGTGCAAACGTAGACCCTTGTCGATTTGCGAAATTCTTTCAGCTGCTTTCTACATTCCGCTGCTGCTGAAGGACCTTCTCCCCAAGGCATGTTTATTGTAAACTATTTTAACATTTCTAAACTCATAAAACAATGTACCGTAATCTATCAACTATCAGTAGAAAAAATATTTAAACTTATGAAACGCGTTAAGACTGATTAAATAGGCAAATACGCTTTGAATAAAACTTTCCTTTATGAATCATTGACTAATCTCTCCAAATTAATATTCCACGACTTTAAATCAAAATCTGTGTTTGTTGTCATGGTCGATTCGCAAATTCACGACAGGAATACCTTTCTTCACGGTAAATATGCAATTTCTGACGTTTTTTTTTACTAATTTATTTACTTTAAGATTCATGTGCAATACCTTAATGGAACGTTTTGCGGCGACAGAAACTCTACAGTTTCCGATACTACATCTAATAATAATAACACTAATACGAGTGTCGCAAACAGAATTATTTATTCTCCGAAAAAAACACAGGTGACGGAAAGAGGAAACATTCATAATTATTGCAGAAAAGTAAATAAATTCGTTGTGGCATTTCACATTTGAAGCAAAAATTATGTCTTAACTGGCGATGCAATGGTTTATGCCGTCGTCTTCGGCTAATTGTCTTCTGTATAAACGGTATTCATCTTAACTGTTACGGATACGAATTGTCTGAATTACAGCCATTGGCGTCTATAACATGTAAATATCGTCTGGAACAATGATGCACCGCTGGAAAATACAGAGTTCAAATTCCCCCAAAATATTATTGTGGGTGGCTGGCAAAGCAACTGCAGGATCTTCAAAATCTTAATTTACACACTTTTGAAAGTAAGTATCGTGCTCTTAGTATTAACCAACACTTTTATTCAACATTATTTCGCTCCGATCGAGTACAGGCAAGTTCGTGTGTAAATGTTTGATAGGAACGCTGCCAATCATACCTGTTTTATTGCGTGAGACTTGAGGATAATGGGAGCATATATTGAAAATAATATGTTGTGATAGCAGAAAACAAATGAAGTGCTTTTCGGCTCCGTTTAATGTCACGAGAATATTTTGTTGTCGTCATATAAATCCTTTTTTCTGAAGAAACAAATAATTCACAGAAAAACAATTGCGAAATGGAAAGGCTGGTCGCTGATGGGTTGTGCGAAGGTTCATATCAACTATTTTTATAACACACAATCATGTTTTCGTTTTATATTGGCTAAATAATTTTGGATTCTATAACCATTTTTAGGTTGCCATGGCTAATACAAAGGTATTTCAGCAGCAGAAGAGATCTTACAGCAACATCCTCCCTTCTTCCACGCCAGTGGATAAGTGGGGTGGTCGCCCGTGGTTACGCTAATTCTCCTCCGCTTGACGACCAGCGTGCGTGTGTGTGTGCGGGTGTAAACAATACATTTCTAGGTCCCTGTTTTCTTTTCAAAAGACTGTTATAATTTGTAAAAAAATCAAAAAGTTATTCTGTTATGGGTATTTTAAGGATAAGATTCGAACCTATCTACTGCAGGTTTTCAAGATAGTGGATTTTCCTCATGTGAAGTTGCTCTTCAAAGCAAATGTTAATGCTAACAATTATCAATGCCTTGCATTGATCAGTAAGCATCTACTTTATCTCATAAATAAATTACAAGATTTTTGGTACATGCACTTTTAAATCTACCCAAAGAATGGGTTTGATTATAAAGTGAACCATAAGATAGTATTCTGAGTTGCTGACAAATTTCTCAGAGTTAAGAGGAAGTAACAATAAGTTGAATGCAACACTTCACGGCCGCCAGAGGTATCCATACAAAAGACACAACAACTTTGAAATACAATCAGATTAATAAATGTGGGCGCATATATATTAACGGCTGAAAGTACAAGGTTACTTACATAATTTAAGAAGCTCATTGGATTAAGTTCCACTGTGGTGGAAAGAAAAGAGCATTTTAGAAGTAAATAGTTTAGAACAAGTAACAATTTGTGGAATGCTAGAAAGGCAACAGCATGATCTATCTACCTATATTATTAAAGTACAACGAAATTAGAATTGTATGTGACGGTTTCGCTGCGCCCTTTCTTCAAGTAGACTTAATTAATTTATATGCAAAAAAACCTTCAATTTATTCATATGCTAAAGTTAATGCAAACTGATGAATACAAGGCAGTGAGAATGTTTAGCATCAACAACTTTACATAAGTAAAATCCACTGTCTACAAAACCTGCGCTAAATCGGTTCGAATCTAATCCTTAAAATACCCATAACAGAATTGTTTTTTTTTACAAATTATAACTTGCTGTTGAAAATAAAACATGAACCTAGAAATGCATTGTTAACACCGGCACACACACACGCACGCTGGTTGTCAAGCGGTGGAGAATTAGCCTTATCAAAACATTGATTTGACTGATACGGAAATAATACCAACATTATTCCCTCATCCCGCATGACAACACGCATGAATATTGACAACAAGCGGGGTCATGAATTAAACTGATTTATCAGGCATAATGGTCAGGATACCTTCTTTCTTTTTGCTTTAGAAATAATTATATTTCTTTAGCATTGGTATCCAATAACTCTTACACTACTGCTTCTATTGCAACTACAGCAATCATAAATATTCCCATTTAATTTTATTCAAATAAAGACCCTCCATCGAAATCAACAGAGAAGGACACATGATATGAAATTACACAACATTCATTAATGAGTCTGAAATGTATAACTAGTGTACAAGATACATGCTAAAGTAAGAAGGTTGTTCTGTAGCTTCGTCAGCAGCATCGCAATTAAGAAAGCAGCTGGAAGTATTTCGCAAATCGACTAGGGCCGGGATTTGCCGGATCGATTAATTGTAAATGTTTAGCTGTAGTGAACAGGCGCTTAGTGGCCGAATTCAGCCTCGCAATCAGTTTCAGTTTTCGGATTGTGGTCAGGTGGCTGGAGTACAGGTGATAGCTAACTTCTATCAGGTCCTCGCAGATAGTTGTGACCAGTTCTGTGACTTTCTTTATTTTTACGCCACGCGACCTGTGTTGTCGTCTTAAAGACATCGGGCATCTTCTAAGTAGCCGCTAAGAACCCGAAGTTGCTACCCTGCTGATCACCCGAGGTTGTCCTCAATCGACCGTCATAGGACTGCGAATGAGACGTAACCTTTTTTTATGAAAGCACATGTTCAAAAGGTACAGGCATCGTTTTAATGCATTAACGAAAGTAAATAGAATAATGCTGGCGATAGATGAAGATGTTTTGGACGAAAATGGGGCGGATGCTTACCACGGGTAACTACCCCACTGATCCATGGTGTGAAAGAAGGGAGGATGTGGCGGTAGGATTTCGTCAGCTGGTGTGAGATGTAGGGAGGCTGAAAAGCTGCGGCTGAGAAGGCTCGTGAGAGCGAAAGTCTTCCTGAACGTAGGAAGAAAGTGGGCTTCTTCACTGAAATGAACCAGCGGATGGTAAACACCATCGTATGGAACTTCGTACCATCGAAAGACAGTAAGAAACGGATTACCGAATCGAACTGGACTATGTCATGAATTACATTAGTAACGAAATTATTTAATGCTGCTCTGTCATATTAACGGGTTTTATCGGGCGAATTTGTGGATGCAATGTTGAGGATCTGTTTTGACGTCTTCCAGATTTGCTGGGACACGATTACCGCCATTACAATACATTGTTTTCTCAACCGACACATTTCGATCGTTCACGAAAGTACGTTTCATACATAAATAATATAATAATTGTAGGTACGTTATTTAGGTCACGAGTACCCACACTTTAAGCATGAAACAAGACAGTATAACGAGCATATAACGAGTACTAGATACGATAATGGCCTTTATTTCATGCTTAACCTTCACTTGGTGAACTAAAAATCGGGACCATTCTGAACCGTTCTTGGAAGTTTAATTTTAAGCGAATCAAAGAGATTCACTCATATCCTATTGGTTTTGATGAGGTTTTATTTGTATTATTGAGCAGTTTCAGTTCATTCTCGCGTTTGGAGTTTGGCGGGAAACCTTTGGACACACATTTCGGTGGTTCACGACGTACATTATTACGCCTCATAGAGCGTTATCAGTACCGCGCATACTATTTACGCGATTGTAACAGTTAAAGTTCGGTCAGCTGTTTAGGCTTTGTTCTTTGCGCACTTCTGTCAATGCCTTGTCATGTTTGTGCAGTGCCATCTTGCTAGCTTGAAGGCACGCGCCTTTGATCAATGTGACAAGTCCTTTTCTCGAGCATCGGATCGCCCTATCAACATTTTGGCCATTCTATGAGCGTGTGATTGGCATTGCTTTACGGTTTCTGTCATATGACAACGCTACAATCGTAGTCAATCAACCATTATCCAGATAAACCTCATTGCACCTTGTCTTTATTCATTGTAGCCATTGATCCCTAATAAACCGTGTTTACTGTCTCGAGACACAAATTGGATATGAATCTAGCGAATAGCGATGTAGCCCCAGCGTTTGCACAATTTATAGGATTACATTGTCGGCTTTGCGTACAGTTGTCTTGTGAACTCTGAGTTAACCATTCGAATGCATTTCTAAAATAGCTATCAATTGGTGCTATGCCAATAATTTCAATTGAATTGTTGCTGCACGATCAAGCGTAGCTACATTCGTTGAAGACATTAAGACAATAAATTTCCACTAGTTAAACAAATTCAACATTTATTTAATAGAACTCATCAGCGCAATATCAAAAAACTACGAAGTATATCTCATCGCTTGAACACAGTTGTAATGATTTGTCAACCAAACTCGCTTAATGAATACATTTCTTCGGATATATAAAACATTAAACGTCCATAGCTTTGTTATATCCTGTAATAACATATTGGTAAAAGGACACCATAGACTTTATAATGTCCGCAGACGCTAAAACCTGATGCCAGTCTCGATTCTGCCAACAAATACTTTTAGGGGTCATAAAGCAAAGACAGGAACACGATTGTGCTTTGCGAATTTTCGAAAAAGAATCGAGTTTCTCCGATGGTGGATTCCTCCCGCCCTACCAACCATCGGATGATGACCTCATGAGGGCAACCACTTCCCGTTCGAAGTAAGAGCCCAACCAGGATGCAAGTGCGTAATTAGACATGTAAGTGTTTCATATAATAAAGTATTATGGTATCTAGATCGTTACAAAATCTCTTAGCATTCCAACTTACTACTGAATGAGATGCTATTCTAAAATATCTATCGATGTGAGTTAAAATATACAATTTTGTTTGTTTTCGGCGTCCAATTATTGTTGACACATCAAACGGCGAGTAAAAATAATTTTTATTACAAGGTACGAAGTATAGTGATCAATGAGCCATTCGAGGCAGTGAATAGAAAGTCTTTTCTTGCTTATTTTCTGATATATCTGATTTTTTGTCGTGGTTCCGATTCGTTGTATATTCTCAACCTGATTCGCACGGACCGACCTGATTGTTGAACCGTAAACACACAGTCTTCTAAATTAATGAGGCGTAATTTTTTACCAACGAACTTCGAAGAAACAACCACACGACAGAAATGTGAAGATATTATCGTTCACTCATTCGACAAACCAGTGCTTCATCAAAGATGAAACACCTATTTGTTCGGTGTGTACTAAACTTTTCCAGATCCGTAAATATTGTTAAGTTGTCAAAGTCAGTTACACCGGCCATGTTAATTAAACACGATACTGCATTGGACGATATTGTGTACATTAGAAATAGAAACCTGGCTGACAAGTCGAAAACCGCAACAGAAAGTTCGTTGATGCGGTAGAAAAAAAGATTAGACAGTTAAGCCCGTTACGCAGCAATGGTCAATTGACTATAAAAGAATCAACAGAACTGGTAATACGAAACTGCAAAGACGTGACGGACGTCAGTTTTCACCTTTACTGCTAAATTACGCGGCTGTTGTTCTTGTCGAAACCAGAACCATTAAGACATTGATGCGTTAGATTAAATCTGGCCAGCCAAAGCAACAATATTGTATTTGGAAAGACAACTCAGGTGCGGTGACATGAATATAAACAATGTCACAGAACTGGTCACAACTATTAGCGAGGACCTGATAGAGTTAAGCTGTACTCGCAGAACTCTTAAAACTATTAGTCTTTCATAACACAATACAGTTGTTTTCGCTGACCATATTTTATCTAACGCGTCTACGGTCCTAATTGTTCCGGTGTCGACTAGAACCGCAGCCGCGTGATTGAGAAGAACATTTGTGAATTTCCGACTCTTACATGTTGACGTCGATTAGAAAAATAGTTTTGAAGCCAATTAATCAATCATCCTAAAACGCCACCTTCACAACGCACACGCACGCTGGTTGTCAAGCTGCAGAGAATTCGCGTAATCAAATCATTGATTTGACTGATACAGAAATAATACCAACTTGATTCCCTCATCCCGCATGACAACACGCATGAATATTGACAACAAGCGGGGTTACGAATTTAACCGATTTATCAGCCATCATGGTATTAGGTATAATCAGGTTTTTCTAAAAGTTTGCCGTTGTCATGGTATGGAGAGTTGTGTTGGTCGATGTGTGCAATCGTAAGATTAGGTTTTCAAACTTCATGTGTCACTACAAATAAACTCATCATAAATATAACCATATTTATTAATTTGACGTAAGTGTTCAATGACAGTGGAATGATAACAAATGGAATTATTCCAATTTACGTGCCAGTTAAACACACTCCGTGCCGACATGGCAAATAAATGATCAAAGTATAAAAAAAGGGGCAAAGAATTCCGTACGCATTGCTCCTGCCTCTTCTGACACGGGGCATTCTTCGACTGGTCCTAGATGATTTTTTCGCCAGTTTCTATCAACCCAAACAACCGCATCCCTTGTTCTCAATACCGGCTTATCCAAGCAACCTCTTTCCAATTCGGATATTATGATACAGGAATACTATTTGCGAATTTGCTTTCTTGACTAAATATTTTTCTGATAGAGATGTTTAATCGTAGAATTATATAGTCATCTCAAGCCCTCTACAACACATCGTTTTATTGCATTTGTAATCATCTATTGATTTCTCACGACTATATTAGGCCGTAAAATAAAATCAACATGCCTGTTAATTGCCATAGTCATGTTGAAAATGGTTACTTATTAGCTTCTTCATGTCAGGATACCTCCTATCTTTGTGCTTTAGAAATAATTATATTTCTTTTGCATTGATGTGCAATAATGTTGAAGTACGATTTGCAAAGACAGCCACTCTTACGCTACTGCTTCTATTGCAACTACAGCTATCATAAATATTCCCATTAAATTTTATTCAAATAAAGACCCTTCGTCCAAATCAACAGACAATGACACATGATATGAAATTATGCAACATTCATTAATGAGTTTGACATGTATAAATAGTGTACACGAAACATGCTAAAGTAAGAAGGTTGTTCTGTAGCTTCGTCAGCAGCATCGCAATGTAGAAAGCAGCTGGAAGTATTTCGCAAATCGACTAGGGCCGGGATTTGCCGGATCGATTAATTGTAAATGTTTAGCTGTAGTGAACAGGCGCTTAGTGGCCGAATTTAGCCTGGCAATCAGTTTCAGTTTTCGGATTGTGGTCAAGTGGCTGGAGTGCAGGTGATAGCTTACTTCGATCAGGTCCTCGCAGATAGTTGTGACCAGTTCTGTGACTTTCTTTATATTAACGTCACCGCACCTGTGTTGTCTTCTCAAAGACAATACAGTTGTTGTCGCTGACCATATTTTATCTAACGCGTCTACGGTCCTAATTGTTCCGGTGTCGACTAGAACCGCAGCCGCGTGATTGAGCAGAACATTTGTGAAAATGTCGTCAAAGTCTTTGGTGACATTCGAGGAATGTTTAATGAGCTGCTCTATAGTTTGGGTCGTCTGTGGGACACCCCGAACTGTCTGCGTTGGACAGTCGCTTTTTTCTGTCGCAACATCGGTAAGGTGGGTGTGAAGGAAGAGTGCGAAGATCATATCGTCCATGTTTTGGATAACGAGATCAGCCACCGGTAGATAAGCGATCGTAGCGTCCTGTGCCATTGGTCGTTAACAAGTGATGGACTCAAATAAGGAAGGCTTCACGTTGACAGCATTGATTAATAACAGATTGGCCAACCCGTCACTGACACCGATTGGTTAATTTCTACATCCAATGGGGGCGCAGCGCGACCGTCACATAAAATTCGAATGTCGTAGTACTTAAATAATATAGGTAGATAGATCAAGATGTTGCCTTGTAGTAGCTGTTGTTAATTTATTGTCACCAGTACACATTGAGGTTTGGTACGTAACTGTGGCGGCCGTGGATTCTAGCATTCCACAAATTGTAACTTGTTCTAAACTATTTCCAACTAAAAATACTCTCTTCTTTTCACCATCGTGGCACTTTATCCAATGAGCTTCTTAAATTATGTAAGAAACCTTCTACTTTCGGCCGTAAATATATATACGCCCGCATTTATTCATCTAATATAATAGTAATAATAATAATTGTAGTTGCTTGATTGAGGTCACGAGAACCAACACTTTCAGCAGTTAAAAGAGGCAGTATAACAAGTAGTAGATGGTAAAATTGTCTTTTAGTTCCTGTTTCACCTGCTCTGGTGAAACTAAAAATCGAGACAAATAAGGAATGACCTAATTGCGATATGCCGCCGTTCTTGTTGGTATTCAACGATATAGTCTACGCATTGGTCGAAGAGATTTACATTCAGATAAACTGGAATAGAGGGGATGGGAGGGGTCACTTAAAATCCGAGCAGCGATTCGTGAACAATTATTGAAGTGGCGTTGAACGATGATTTCTTGAATAGAGAGAATATGCAGGCTACTAGAAAACGACATTTAAAAAAAAGTCTATGAAGTGTAAAAACATCAGAACATTGAAAGCCGGGGAAAATTACTGCGGAACAGTATAGAATAAGGGGAATTATACAGGCTTAGAGAAAGGTTTTTCCACGGCTAGAGCTTAAGCCAAGTCTCCTGAAACGGCGAACTAGGAAGCCGAGGCGACGGCATTTACCAAAGACATCATCCACATGATCACTCTATGATAACCGACTGTTAAAAATAACGCAGAGGAATTTCGATTTTGAGCTGGAAGCAAAATTATGGAGTGAGGCGATTTCGGGAGTCTCAACAGCGGCTGTCAGGTAAAATGTTATATCGATGCATTTTGATGCATTCAGAAAAAGACCATTCTCCGAAGACCACTCGAGTACCTCAGTGAATGCCTGCCCGAGCTGTTAAGAATCACCATCCGTCTTGCATGCATGGCATAAAGTCAAGTCCGCTGTGTATTTCATAAGTGACACGTCGTTAGGGGACCGACGGCTAGACGTTTAATAGTTGAAAAGGAAGGGACATAGCACTGCGCCTTGTAAAACAATAGTTTTGAAGCCAATTAATCAATCATCCTAAAACGCCACCTTCACAACGCACACGCACGCTGGTTGTCAAGCTGCAGAGAATTCGCGTAATCAAATCATTGATTTGACTGATACAGAAATAATACCAACTTGATTCCCTCATCCCGCATGACAACACGCATGAATATTGACAACAAGCGGGGTTACGAATTTAACCGATTTATCAGCCATCATGGTATTAGGTATAATCAGGTTTTTCTAAAAGTTTGCCGTTGTCATGGTATGGAGAGTTGTGTTTGTCGATGTGTGCAATCGTAAGATTAGGTTTTCAAACTTCATGTGTCACTACAAATAAACTCATCATAAATATAACCATATTTATTAATTTGACGTAAGTGTTCAATGACAGTGGAATGATAACAAATGGAATTATTCCAATTTACGTGCCAGTTAAACACACTCCGTGCCGACATGGCAAATAAATGATCAAAGTATAAAAAAAGGGGCAAAGAATTCCGTACGCATTGCTCCTGCCTCTTCTGACACGGGGCATTCTTCGACTGGTCCTAGATGATTTTTTCGCCAGTTTCTATCAACCCAAACAACCGCATCCCTTGTTCTCAATACCGGCTTATCCAAGCAACCTCTTTCCAATTCGGATATTATGATACAGGAATACTATTTGCGAATTTGCTTTCTTGACTAAATATTTTTCTGATAGAGATGTTTAATCGTAGAATTATATAGTCATCTCAAGCCCTCTACAACACATCGTTTTATTGCATTTGTAATCATCTATTGATTTCTCACGACTATATTAGGCCGTAAAATAAAATCAACATGCCTGTTAATTGCCATAGTCATGTTGAAAATGGTTACTTATTAGCTTCTTCATGTCAGGATACCTCCTATCTTTGTGCTTTAGAAATAATTATATTTCTTTTGCATTGATGTGCAATAATGTTGAAGTACGATTTGCAAAGACAGCCACTCTTACGCTACTGCTTCTATTGCAACTACAGCTATCATAAATATTCCCATTAAATTTTATTCAAATAAAGACCCTTCGTCCAAATCAACAGACAATGACACATGATATGAAATTATGCAACATTCATTAATGAGTTTGACATGTATAAATAGTGTACACGAAACATGCTAAAGTAAGAAGGTTGTTCTGTAGCTTCGTCAGCAGCATCGCAATGTAGAAAGCAGCTGGAAGTATTTCGCAAATCGACTAGGGCCGGGATTTGCCGGATCGATTAATTGTAAATGTTTAGCTGTAGTGAACAGGCGCTTAGTGGCCGAATTTAGCCTGGCAATCAGTTTCAGTTTTCGGATTGTGGTCAAGTGGCTGGAGTGCAGGTGATAGCTTACTTCGATCAGGTCCTCGCAGATAGTTGTGACCAGTTCTGTGACTTTCTTTATATTAACGTCACCGCACCTGTGTTGTCTTCTCAAAGACAATACAGTTGTTGTCGCTGACCATATTTTATCTAACGCGTCTACGGTCCTAATTGTTCCGGTGTCGACTAGAACCGCAGCCGCGTGATTGAGCAGAACATTTGTGAAAATGTCGTCAAAGTCTTTGGTGACATTCGAGGAATGTTTAATGAGCTGCTCTATAGTTTGGGTCGTCTGTGGGACACCCCGAACTGTCTGCGTTGGACAGTCGCTTTTTTCTGTCGCAACATCGGTTAGGTGGGTGTGAAGGAAGAGTGCGAAGATCATATCGTCCATGTTTTGGATAACGAGATCAGCCACCGGTAGATAAGCGATCGTAGCGTCCTGTGCCATTGGTCGTTAACAAGTGATGGACTCAAATAAGGAAGGCTTCACGTTGACAGCATTGATTAATAACAGATTGGCCAACCCGTCACTGACACCGATTGGTTAATTTCTACATCCAATGGGGGCGCAGCGCGACCGTCACATAAAATTCGAATGTCGTAGTACTTAAATAATATAGGTAGATAGATCAAGATGTTGCCTTGTAGTAGCTGTTGTTAATTTAT
>JAPUBX010001661.1:0-10551 GCA_028672205.1 Proteocephalus fallax | reverse complement strand
TCATGGCAGTCATTGCGATTCCAACGTATGGCGTAACCATCGCACGTCCAAGCGCTTGGGATGAGGCCTGCGGAGTCCCCACGCCTGGAATAATCCATCGCGGCTGGGATGTTAGTGTTGGACCAACGTGGAAGAAACGCTGAGTCGGTGAGAATGGTTGCTGGGCTAAGATACTACCAAGACCTTGACCTCGATGTACGGCTCCGAAGGTTGAACCGTGTTGTAGAAGTTTCTGGTGTTCAGCGAATAACTTCGCCGTTCGATCCTCACGACGCTGGGCCAACGCCACATAAAGCGGCTTAGAGCCCAAGAGATTGCCATTCATACTAACAGCCTCCTTAGCTTCATCGGGCGTAGTGAAACAAACAAACCCGAATCCTTTTGAATGACCCACGGTGTCAGTCATAACCTTAGCACTCGTTATTTTACCAAACCGGCTGAATGCCTTTTTAAGGCAGGCGTCATCGATCGTATCATCAAGATTTTTGACGAACAGGTTGATACCAGCAGCATATTTAGAGAGTCTTTCTGCTTGTTGTTTCTCGAAATACACCCGAAGACTCTCTTGGCGTTCCGACTTGCGCTGAGCCCGATTGACGTAGAGAGTCTTTCCCTCAACCACCTTACCATTCAGAGCGGTCACAGCTGCTTCTGCACTTTCAGCTTCTGCGAAACAGACGAAGCCGAATCCCTTAGACTTATCACCATCGCGCATAACACAGGCACTTTTGATCTCTCCAAATTCAGAAAACATTCTCTTAAAGTCGTCGTCGGAAACATTTTCACCAAAATTCTTGACATAGGAGTTCTTGAATTTCGGCTTTCTTTCCGTTCGTGGGATGAAAGGTCCAACAAATACTTTCCTGTCGTTTATTATCTTCCCATTTACCGCCTTGATAGCTGCATCCGCACACTCCTCGTCTTGGAAATGAATGAAGCCGTAGCCCTTCGAATTTCCAGTATCATCGATGGCGATCTAGCCTATCATTAAATACGAATTTACTAACCTTGCAAGACAAGATTTTCCCGAAATTACAGAAAGTTTCGTAAAGATCCTTGTGAGCCATATTCTTGTCCACATTCTTGATGAAAATGTTACCAAGCCCAGACTTGCGCAACGATGGATCCCTTTGACGCCACATAATGCGAATTTGTTGGCCAAGGATATCATCGTAATTGAGGGTATCAAGAGCACGTTCAGCTATATGACCATAAGGTTTGAAAAAAATAAATACCATCTTTAGGATTTTCAAAGGTTACGTATCCATATCCCAAGGAAGTGTGAAGAGCCACGTCGCGAATAACACGCGCACTGACGACGTGACCGATTGATGAAAAAGTTGCGTATAGAAGCGACTCGGTCACAAAAGGGTTTAGATCACCAACGTAAAGCGTATTCCGTTTCAGACTTTGTGGTTTCGATGCATTGGTAGCCATTTTTGAAAAGGTTTTTAATTTCTCAATATTCTTTTGTAAGTTTATTCTGACCTTCAAATTTCGACACACTAGCTCATAAAAAGCGCAAAGTGATCGCGGTTCACATCAAGGACAACAAAATATTTAAATATTATACAAACCATTAAACAAATCTTAATTAATGCATAAATCTAGAGAATTTAAGTTTATGGCGACATAATGAATACTAAAATCTGAATTGATTGACGGTAACCCGTCGCTCATATCTGCCGCGTGGATCCTTAGACCTTGATGTTCTGAATGATGGCTTTATCCCGCTGACCATTCCATAGTACCTCACCGCGAGATTTCTCCAATTGTCACCAAGCTCGTCAATTATTTGTTCCGCGAATGCTTTTTTCTTCGGAATGGCGAGATGTCGCTATATCACCTATTCCGAAACTGGCCAATGACTACTCGACCCCTGTTACGTATAGAACTGTCGTCAACTCATCTGTCTGGTTGAAATTGATAAAGAAGCACCCTCCTTCTAAATTGGAGGACACGCTTCAAACTACCGACGGCACTTTCCACTTTTCTTATAAATCTTGACTCCGCGGTCACGTTGTCGCACACAATCCACTCTTCACTTTATGCCGGAGCGAAAGCCGTAATGTTAGTATTCATGGACTTCACCTCGACTTTCAACAATTAATCAAGATCCTGCATCATCTCTTAACTGTGTGAAGATGGCGATGATTGATTAATTTGCTTAAACATTATTTATCTAACCGACGCCATCACGTAAGACTCCGAAACGAAGCATCCTCGTCCTCCTTGAAAAATACCTGCAGTGTGCTGCAAAGCGCAGTGTTTCTTGATTCCTTTTTTTACTATTACACGTCTAGCCTTTGGTCTCATAACGACGTGAAACGAATAAAATACGCGGATGGCTTAACTTTATGCCATGCCTGCACGAGAACGGATGTTGACACTCCTTAAATCGCTTCACTTCATAAGTTCGCCTCGAGCTCAAAATTGAAATTGAGTGGATTTAACGGTCGGTTATCTTGGAGTGGTCATGTGGAGTCCGTCTTCGGTCAATTTCGTCGCTTCTGTTTCTTAGTTCGCCGGTTTAGGAGACTTGGTGTGAGCTCTAGCCGTATATAAACCTTTGTCCACGCCTATATAATTCCCTTTTATTGTATATTGTTTCCCAGTTATTTTCCCAGGCCTCAAATGGTCTGACTATTTAACCCTTTTTAGGCATTTTAAAATAATCTCGTTTTCTACTTGTCTGCCTATGCTTTCCATCAAAGACACCATCGTTCAACGCCACTTCACTAGTTATACGCTTATCACTGCTCTAGGTCACCTCACCTTCTGTGTGCGTGCGATCTTATGCATCTGGGATGATTTTCCTTTTGTGGGATTCTGACCTAAGAAATGTTTGACCTTCGCATTGGGGGTGGGTTGTTACGGTAAATGTAGAATATGGATTGACGTCCCAGGCAGCCATAATGAGAAGACGCATTGGATAGAGGGAATGGGTAAAATCATATGAACAGACATACGGTAACGAATATAAATGTGTAGTGAGGTTAAATCAACTATAGTTATATATTTGATGGGTCTTTATAACGGAAAAGTACGACGGTGGTCCATGAAAGCGGTGATGCTGCTCGAGTCTTCGCGACTGTGGATGAAGGCAGCAGTTTCATTGTGCTATCGAGTGAGAGGCATCAAGTATTGAGGGAGAGTGTGTTGCTTCACTCTTGATGAACCAGCTAATAGTCTTGGCCGTTTCGATAGCAGTTGAGTTGTTTTCTACTAATTGTAACATCAAGAGGATCGATGTAACATCTGGGACGGGTTCCGGTGTTAACTTAGCGTTAGACTATTTTACTGATAAATTCCGCACAGTCCATGAATCAGCACAACGAGGCAGTTGTATAATGGTCAACTGTCGACCGCCTCAGGCTTACTGTCAGGTAATTTCACTATATTACATATACTTATAAAACATCAGTAGTTTTTACAGTAATGTTAAATTGTTCTCCTCTGTTATTTGTTTTCTACTGAAATCAAAACTTGTCAACACACAGAGGCACCAAAACACATATATAGAACGTTTAATACATGCTGCTCGTAATTCCAACCATGTGACGTTCTCCCGTCAGTATAATTAGTACTCAACATCATACTTTATTCACCTCGTATTTAACTTAATGTGGCGACACCACTTCCCAAGCCGAGGGACAGTATGACAACACTGGGTGGGTCCGCCGCTGTCACATCGTTGGACTTGGTTTGTGGGTGTTTGCAGATCGGATTTAACCCCAAAGATCGCTACAAGACCGCCTTATTGACCCCATGGGGTCTGTATGAATTCAAAGTCATTCCCTAGGGGTTTAAACATGCCCCGACCATATTCCAAGCCGCTATGGACTCGCTGTTCAAGTGGCTTAAGTTCGTGTCCGCATACAAGGACGACATCATCGTATTTTCAAGAATGCGAAAGGACCACGTAGGTTATCTCCACGACACCCTCCAGATACGTCGCGAGGACGGATTCCGAGTCCAACCCTCTAAATAGCAGTGGTTCCAGACCACCCTTAAATACTTCAGAGACCTCATGTCGGCGGAAGGAGTAAGGGCAAGTTCCGGGTCGAAAGGCGTCTACATGCAATACGGCCGGCCGACGAAAGTGTGGACCATACGTCGATTCCATTGGTTGGTTACATACTGTTCCGAGTACATCGAGATGTTAACAGAGATAGTGGAGCCCCTCAACAGACGCGTCAGGAAGAAAGTTCCATTTGTGTGGAGCAAAGAGCAACAGGAAGCCTTTGAAAAGCTCAAGAGTATAGTAAGCCACTGCTCGATAATCGCAGTCACGGACTTCGAAAAGGATTTTACGATCTGCACTGACGCCTCAGAAACCGCCGTCCGAGCCGTACTCGAGCAGTAGAGGGAAGGAGCACCCGTCGTGATTTGCTTTGCCTCACGTACACACAGCGCTGTCGAGGATTAGGTAAGTAGGTTACTTTTTACCCGCTAGAATACCCTCAAAAATCTAAGGACGTCCACTACCGAATAGTACGGTTGTCTGATGACTATCTAGCGCCATTATTTCCGGTTCCAAAATCAAGCCGGACAGCTGAATGTTATCGCCGACACACTGTCCGGAATGTCCAATAAGGACGACGCCAAAACGCAAGGGGGCCACGAGGACACAGAAATCTCAAGCAATGGCGAGGAGCCCACGGAAGGATCGACACTCGCTGGATCAGCACAGGCCAATACGGATTCCACAGAACCGATGGCCCGGTCTGAGGAGGGAGTCGTTGAAAGCGAGACCAGAACAAAGTTATTGCCCGACGCGGAGCGCCCACGTTTTAATGGCTCATACGATCCGCTGACTCCGGTGAAAATTTGGTGTTAGGATCTGCGAAGACGGGGTGGATGGTTCTACTTGCGCTTCACGCACAAAGGCACTCAACGAGAGCAGATTTACGCATGCTGAAGGCCATACTCGTCATCATGAACGACTGAAACACCTATTTCTTTAACCATCCAACATTTTGGTTCCACTTGGCTCTAAACCAAAGTAAATAAACCAATATTGTTAAGGCGCTTTTTTCTTCTTCGACATCGAAGCCGTCATTATACGTCATTCCGATGAACTTTAATGTGGAGTAGGACAAACCTTTATGTTGATGGTTGACAAATGACCTTAGCAAAGACAGAGGACATTAAGCCAATCGTAACATCAATCGATTGCGAGAATGCACTGAGATGATATCGCTACCTTAATAGCGACCGGGAATTAAAGTAACAATTTTAACTGGCTTATTCAACCTGCTATCTCAACTTACTTTATCAAATGTCGTTACATTCGGCGAACCACTTAAGAATAAAATAAGCGTTTAAGACCTGTTTGTTGCGTATCAAAAACGTAATTTTGATGTCCATTCATTCCTACGACGGAAAGATAAAAACGCTTTTCCAATCATCACCGTGCAACGGAAATCCGAGGCAATCGTTGTGCAAGCCCACACGAATACCTCTTGCACCAATAACACGGACGTTTGACCTGCGAAATTGATGATTGCAAGGCAATCCGCTGGGAATGCATATCGACTGGCAGCCCCTCCTGTAGTCCAGAATCCCATTTAAATGGGTACTATGAGGTGTGTGGTGCCGGGAACCCTATGCCCGGCATTTGAACTGAACGTGGGGGTGTCGAGCTTGCATGAGTGGAAAAATTCACATTTATCTGAGCATTACTGGTGGACACAGTTTGAGACGTAAAGGAATTAGTTAATGTCGTAGCAGAAACTGCATCAGTAGTACTAATGGTGATCACAATTATTGAATTAGTCTTAGTAGCAATAATCGAGATAGCAGGAAATTAAAATCGCTACAACAACGACTACAACAACCACTATGAATAAGACAGATATCATCGATAATACAACCTTCACTACTCAAACTGATGCGTTTTACTACAGAAAAGGAGGCAGCCCCCAAGCAAAAGAAACGAATGAAACCTCGACTAACAAAGGTTTAATCATTTCTAAAACTAAATTAAATGTGCGCCTTTTTTCTACGCCTTGGTAAATGTCACTTGGAAGAGCTCGCCTTCATAACTCTTGAATTCGAAGGTTTTGGGTTTGATGCAGTCTCCCAGTTCAACGCTATAACGCGTATCTAAAGTGAAAAGTTCAGACTGCGTTATGGACGCATGGAAACCAGAAAACAACTTCAACGCTTCTTACCGGCGTATTCAACGTCTCCGCAATCCGCCGGTTCCAGATTCTGTACCACGAAAAAAAATACATTTGTAAGACTCGAATTGTGTAACACTTTGGTGGCGTTAATTCTGGCAACTACCTTGGTCAAGTTATCAATAAGGATCCTTGTCGGAACCAGACTCCCGTTTCGTTCACAAATAGTGCTGTGTTGGAAGCCTCCACACATTTCAGCTATAAGTAAATATGCAATCTCAGATTCACGTACCAAGGGGTTTACTTCATTGTGAAATTGGAAAACATTACTCACCTGGTTCGATGGGTTTCTCGAGGACCTCGCCATTATAGCCAATCAGTTTCAAAACTTTACCTACGGGAGTGCTACAAGGCCTTATATTTATGAATGAAAGTCCATCTTAAAAGCGCAAAAAATCTCTTTAACATCTCATTATTAAGAGTTACCTGTCGCTCTGGAGAAGGGTGTAGAGGGCTTCGGGAAATTGAGCATTGAAGGCAGTGTTGTAGTCTAGGAAAGGAATGCAGTGGTTACAATCATAATAGGCAGCACGTTTATTCGAATTGGTGTACATTTATAGGAGTCCGGAAGAAGAGGTTTAAGTGCGTCGTTTCGCATTGCACAGTCACATTTTGTTCAGTTATTACGACCATGTCTTCGGTCTCATGGATGGATAATGTCTCGGTGTCTAGAAAGGAGAAGACATTTAACGGGGGCAGAGATTGACTTACGCGAGTTAGCCACTTCGAAGACGCAGACAACAATAAGAATGACAAACATGCAGCTTGACATGATTCAAATATTGTCAATAGGAGTCTAGTGTGGACCTTTTATAGTCAAAATTGTCGCGCACGCACGCGACGCACGCATACGCCACGCACGGCACGCACGCATGCCTTCGTCGCAGGTGAATTGGAATTGGAGCTCAACGTGCATTACTCCAGGGTGTGTATTGTTACCGCTGTCTTTATTAGTGGTGGAAGACTGCGGTTGATTATCGCACGACCAAGAAGTCAATGAATTCTAAAACGCTTAGCAATGCGCGTTAATGTAATGGTGGTTGTAAATCTGACCGAAAAGCTCACTGTCATAGGTCTTATTATATTTTTATTGTCCATAGTTGCGTCAATTCGTCAATTACTCTCGTAATTTTGTAACATTCAGTTGAATTTGATTGTTTTGCTCACTAACGACTAACTATGCGGTTACTGCAGTTTCCGAAGGACAATACACCCTGTTACAGAGCTGTTCCATGGAAAATTTACTGTCGAATAAAATTTAACCTTTCTGACAAGTGTCGGGCATATCCAGGTTGATGTAGGAATGTGAAAAAGCCCGACAGATTGTTTTCTCTTCGGGCTGAAGTCGAAACCCCACGCATTTGATTTCGGTTCGTTAGACCTATGAAATGGTGTGAAAATCAGACTCCCGAACGATTGACGAATAACGACAACGTTTTTTTCCTTATGGTGCTACGTAAAAGGTTTCACAATCGAAAGAGTTCTACGATATTCATTTCCTTAACCATTCTATAAGATCACGATAATCTACGCTTTTCTCCAATTGCACAATCTTTGGAATCTCCGACCGTCGACGATTGCATGTACCAGCCGTGAGAATGCATATAGACTGGTAGACTCTCTTGAGTCCAGAATTCCATTTACAGGAGGGCTCATTGAGGCGGGCTGCTCAGTGTGAAATTTAATGTTGCGTAAAATGTGTCCTCTCTGACAGAGGAAATACGTATGCAGCTGGATGAAGGAATGATGAAATAAAAGCTTTGTTTTCATCAAGGCCGTCTCTCGCTTTAGTATCATAAATTTCACTATGACTGCTGGTATTTGAATCATTTCTGTGAGCAGCTGTTGTTTTAATAGAATCAATGGTTGTTGCTGTGTCAGGCACCAAGTTATCCTCTCTCCTAGGTGAGAAAGGTCGTTTTGGCATTTGTTAACATGGAGACCTACGGACAACCTGAATTTAGCTGTCGGAATTGTAAAAAACAGGCGAATTTTGCGTATATTGTGAGGGACTCACGTGTGTCTTCAGACTCGACGTTACGGGGTGTCGTGGATGCTTGCTGTACAAGGAAAGTTTAAAAATTACAAATTTTGAAATTAAAAAAGGTTCACATCTACACAAATAATATAATTAGACCGTTCACAGTGAGCTTTACGGTCAGATGTACAACCACCATTGCATGTACGCGCATAGCTAGGCGTTTGAGAATTCATTGGATTCTTGGTCAGATGATAATCAACCGCAGTCTTCCACCACAAACAAACAGCGGTAACAATACACACCCCTAGAAATCATAAAAAGAAGTCCTTGTAGCACTCCCGTATGTAAATATTTGAAATTGATTTGCTATAACGGGGCAGTTCTTGAGAAACACATTGAAACAGGCGAGTATTGTTTTCCAATTTCACAATGAAGTAAACCCCTTGGTACGTGAATCTGAGATTGAATATTTACTTATAGCTAAAATGTGTGGAGGCTTCCAACACAGCAATATTTGTGAACGAAACGGGAGTCTGGTTCCGACAAGGATCCTTATTGATAACTTGACCAAGGTAGTTGCCAGTATTATCGCCACAAAAGTGTTACACATTAGTACCGCTGCAGTTGCTGCTTCGACATTAACTAATTCCTTTACGTCTCAAACTGCGTCCACCAGTAATGCTCAGATGAATGCGAATTGTTTCACGTATGCAAACTCGACACCTCCTTTGTTTTACCGAACACGAACCGAATTCGACCCACGAATGCACCATCCCCGACTTAACGTCGAGCCTTTGTATTATTGAATCAAGAAACCTATCTTGATTATACTTCGGTTTGCGTTCTCATATATTACCCTTTTTAGACGCGTATGTCGTAAAAAGGTTAAGTGGTCTTAAGTATCGACTAGTCTTCGAATCACGACATTGGCGAGCATAATTGTTTCGGATTTTCTTCTGATGAGCGCCCCCATTGAGCAATCTTCTGATCCACCGTCAGATCTACTATGATCAACGTCATTTTCGAACATTTTCGTCCCTTTCTACTCATCTCGTGCTGCGAAAATTACAGGCCACCACAAAGACGACGTTTTCACTAAAATCTATTTTTATCACCCATATTCGACCGAAACAGGATGTGCGTTACCTACTTCTTCGACCGCTTTATGTCAATCCTCATGCCAACCATGCTACGACGCATACGACTCGCATCGATCGACACAAAAGGCCAGCAACAGAAGCCCATTTTTAACAATCACTTGCTCTCATCGACCGCTTTATGTCAATTCAAATGCCAACCATGCTACGACGCATACGACTCGCATTGATCGACACGAAAGCCAGGTGAAGCCGATTTCTCACTATTCTGTTCTAACCTCAACCACCTTTTGTCGATCCGAACGCCATCCATGCTACGACGCATACGAATCGCATCGGTAGACACGATAAGAACCCTTTTTCCAATTCGCAATCCACCCGAACTGACTGGCCAACCGAACGACGCGATTCCCCCAGGAAACTCTATTGTGTCATCTTCTGTTGCCCCTGCCCGAATCAGTCCGGAGCCGCCTGACGCACTGACGACCTCCCGCACACGAAGCGGTCGTATCAGCCGAACACCCCTGCATCTAACAAACTTTGCCCGTTAATTTACCGTCTGTTAACCTGCAACCCCCCAGCCATCCTTATTGTATCTCTTCCCCTGACGACGAAGAGTCTAAGGGGGGAGCCATGTAGTGACCTGATTGGTCCCTTTTGTTTTACCGAACACGAACCGAATTCGACCCACGAACGCACCATCCCCGACTTAACGTCGAGCCTTTGTATTATTGAATCAAGAAACCTATCTTGATTATACTTTGGTTTGCCTTCTCATATATTACCCTTTTTAGACGCGTATGTCGTAAAAAGGTTAAGTGGTCTTAAGTATCGACTAGTCTTCGAAACACCACACCCCCACGTTCAGTTCAAATGCCCGAAATAGGGTTCCAGTGGGGAAATGTTTGATTTCCCAAGAAACCCCTGTCTTCTGTATTAAGTTCCTTCATCCATTCGGCAGGTGCCTCTTACCCTTCATGCAATATAAAAACGAGAGGGACATTGTCAGTTTCGATTTAAAGTTGCGATGTGTTTGAGGTCATATAACACGAAGAGGCTTATTAACTGCGATCAACTTCTATCCTGTGTCAATGATACTGAACGATTTAAGCAACAGAACACCAAATAAACGAAACATTATTTCATCATAAAAAAAGAAATTATTTTGCTTTATCATAGAAAACTGTTATGTCAAAACATCTTCATCTTCTACGTTTAGCAACAAAAAAATTCCTCTGTTTTAACTCATCAATTTTATGAATTTACTCTTGACAAAACGAAAATACTC
>JAPUBX010001660.1:0-40965 GCA_028672205.1 Proteocephalus fallax | reverse complement strand
CAATTTAAAGTGAGACAAAAGTCTTGGTGATTGTCGTAGATTGGTATTAATAGTGTACAAAAGTAATTTGGCCTTTATGATGAATTGGAATTGCCAAATGCGAAACACAAATAATATTTATGAAGAATTTAACAGTTCCATTACGACTGCGTTGTTATCCAAATATGGATTGAATTCCAAGTATGTACGGCATGTTGCTTGATCAAGTGGAATGTTCTCTGCTACATTATTTGTTTGATCTTTAGTAGAAACACATATCTATAGTAGAAACACATTGTAGTACCACAACAATAGAACTATCAAAGCTATTAAATACCGATGTTTCGTACCGAGTTCATAGTGTTCAAAAATTGATGAAAGTAGCAAAAGCGAAATAGAAATGTCGTATACAAAATTTAAATTGCTCGGAATCAGCTATATTTTGCTGTTAAAAAATTACCTCCTTATTTAATTTAAAAGGGTAAAAGGATTGTTCGCGAATTATTTGACAGAATATATCTTCGATTAACGATAGCGTCAAACATGTTTATCTATAGTGATAAGAGAAAAGCAATTTAAAATAAAAGGGCAAAGGGTAAACTTTATTGAAGCTGTTTTTGCAAATATTTGCCTGTTTTTTTGCAATATTTCGGTCGAAAAATGTGACAATATATTATAACTCTGTAAATCTGTGTGGAACTGCTAAGACGCAATAGAGGCATTATCACCAAATGACGCATACGTTTTGAAACAATTTCAAAATAAAATCCTTATTTCCCACAGAGTGTGACTGAAATTATTATTTATTTGAACTCAAAACTTAAGATAGGAGAAATCGATCGCCATATTTTGAAATTTCAAAGATTAAAATAAACATGTTTAATCTCTGGCCTGCGCTTGAAGTTCAAACCGTATGAATGTAATGGCTACAATAAATCTTTTAACCCACGATTGCTATTTACCCGCGAATACAGTGGGAGGTAATGATTTCAAAAACCGATCTTGGATCTACTAAAACCTTTATGTTGATTTCGAGAACAACAGCTTGTTATATCAAATATTTCACCGGTTTATGAGCTCTGGCATGTATTGCTTGTCTTAACAGGCCTCACGAACGGTGACTAGGCTCACAGTCTACACCTCTATGCAGCCAATGACAAACCGACCTTGGGTTTCCGATGGCGCCACCTTCGCCAATCGCTGAAGGACACGAAAGACGAGACCATGAGAACACATGGTGAAACTGCAAATCAAACAGCATCCGAAATGGCGTCTTTGTATTTCACGGAAGATTGTGAAACTTTGACAAAGTCGCAACCAATCATAAGCGAGCGGACGATGCTGGCAAAAAAAACGGCGTATGCGGTTGGACTAGCAAATAGTCGATGTCTAAATGCCTAAATAAATAAAAAAAATACCATTTTCACAATCTCAATCGCATTAGTAGTAGAACAAGTCAAATAAAACAATCATGATATATTTATTGATGGATAGAAAGTCTTTCATCATGCGAATCATTTTCTTGTAAATACCCGACTCTTTGGAAAATTTGCGCTGCCATATTTATTTCATCGCCTCCAACCCACTCACACCCTTTTCGAAATAAAAATAGAAAACCGATTTGACTTATAATTAATTTGAATGCAACAAACTCTACAACCACCACTACCACAACCACTCAGTATGACCCAAATTATGTGCATCAATACTCCCTTCCAGGGACCCATTGTGTATTGGCATTCTCTTTTGGAAGGCAATTAATTGCGAAGAACGGGCTTTCCCAGAATTCGGGAAGTGATTCGTTCTCAACCTTGGTGCGGCCGAGTATGTAGACACAAAAGAACATTGTTTCGGCGTTCCCCAAGCCACTTTCATGAAGGGCTTCTAGATACTTTGACTCGTAAATTCGACCGTTACTATAATGAGAACTGATTGAGTAAGAATACGGTTTGGAAAACGGATGACGCACTTGCTTTCCTCCATTTGAGGCGCTGCAATAACCGAAGCTACCACGACAGCTTGTATAAGCACAAAGAAGTTGATGTTCATTGTTTTCCTAAAAGATAGTTATCATGAGGATAAAACCCGGTACATCGAAAGCGTCTTTGAATTCAGTCAATATCTTAAATCCGCCCAATGATAGTTCGTTTAATGAGTTTGACTATTTTTACTGGGTATTTCTGATGCCTGCTAATTTTTAACTATCGCAACAGACTTTAAGCCGGATTGATCACACCTTGGCAGTTACATTTGACATCAGTAATGGTGGTTCATCAAATCATAGCAATAGTTATATTATAAGTAGTTGTTGGATTCGACGTTGTTGGTTTAATTTCTGTTAACCTTGTGATTAAACTATTGCGCGGAGCTCAATTAATGTATTATTTTCAGTAGTTTGACAACACTGTTGTCTAATAATCACCAGAACAAAAATTTTTTCCATACCCACGTCTTCCAGTGAAGCTGTGCCACCATTTAAAATTCTCACAATATCAATAAAGGGTGGAAGGAGGGTGCTTTCGATATCGTCAACGTGGAAACGTGACCCAGGCGGTTGGCATCTGCCTAGGGATGTCCCAGAATTCGGGAAGTGATTCGTTCTCAACCTTGGTGCGGCTGAGCATGTAGACACAAAAGAACATTGTTTCGGCGTCCCCCAAGCCACTTTCATGAGGGGCTTCCAGATACTTTGACTCGTCAATTCGACCGTTACTATAATGAAAACTGATTGAGTGAGAATACGGTTGAGAAAAGGTGAGACGAACTTGCTTTCCTCCATTTGAGGCGCTGCAATAACCGAAGCTACCAAGACAGCTAGTATAAGCACAAGAAAGTTGATGTTCATTTTTTTCCTACAAGAAGAGATTGGGAATCGGAATTAAATGATATGTTCACCGATGGCAAATGCTGGTAAGAGGACTCACTGAATTTGGTGGTTTTGGTGTGGCAAATTAGACGGTATTCATAGATGGATGTTTACAACCTGAAAGAACATGTACGGATCCACGGCAAAGGTGGGCCTATGCGGTCATTATCGCAGCAAAGGTACAAGTAAGGAAAATTATCAAGGCCCCATTTCATGAATAAACAAGAAGCTACTTTTGAATCCACGTATAGAAGAAGATACGTGTTTTGATCGTAAAATTATTGAATGTAGGCACAACGTATGGAAGTGTGTCGTAAATGCGTTCGAATTCTCAGAATTATAATTCGAATTGTTTAATAAGAAAAGATGATCAAGAGGTTCAGCAAAAACGAATTTTAACACAACATCCAAAAAACCGCCCCAGATGACTTCTTGAACGCGTCAGGGAGAGCCACGCCATTGGTGGACAGCATTTTAGATAATAATGGTTGATTGTTATCACGAGGATAAAACTTTAAAGCATTTATGCGTGGCCTGACCCTGTTTCGTCAATCTACACATGCCATAATGTTGGCGCTTGTGTGACGCATTCCTGTCAGGCCACCCGCATAAACCGACACTAGCTGTTTGAGAGATTCATTCGACACATTCCCTCATTGGTTACATTTCGGCCATTGGGCCTCTACTCTCTCTAAATGGTTCATCCATACGTACCATGCATAACAGGCTTGTTTACCGCCCGTAATATGATTTTTCACATCAGTTATTCTCTTTATCTTCCTAAACGGTGGTTCTTTCTCGCACAAAATTAAGCACCGATGGCGGAATACAACAGTCCCAAAAAAAATCATCACGCAGTTGAAATCATCTGGTCAAACTAAAATTGGAGACCAAAGGAAATACGATTAGATTTGGTTCGTGTGGATTTCAACGATAAAGCAGTTGTCGCATTTGGTCTAAGAGATAAACAGCCAGAAAGATAATAATAAAAGCGATTTCAGTGGTCAATTAGGGTTACAGAGGCAAGTTCGTGAAATTCCGTCAAAGAATGGTTCCTCTAATGGAGTGTGTTAATTCCATTTGAATCAATTATATTATACCTCATCCTCCTTTCTCGTTAGACTGCTTTGATTGGCCCTTGCCCTCGAATTTAGCAAATCACACGTTTTAGTTTCTGAGTCATACCTTTGTAACGCCCCGGTGTTTTACCAGAAGGACGCACAATGTCTACGGTGCGCCAATAGGACGCGGCCTCGTGTCATTCACCTTCAGACGGGATGGCCGTTTTCTATGACGGGGCGCTGATTGGACGACCTTAGACCTATGATTGGACGTCTTTATACGCCCACTGTCTATTGGCTTATTTATACAGAACTTGTTTAGTTATATCTTCGATAAGCGCTTTATTTTATAATTTCGAGGCACCGTTCGTTATCAAAATTATTTTAACAATTGCAAATACACGCATAAATAAAACGATTCATTCCGTTGTCCTAAAGCTAACCGCTCGTGGTGACGCGAAGTGACCTCTTGCAAAACGTGAGGTGAAGTTAACAGATTCTTGGTCCTTAGCCATCAGAAATTAAGGAAACATATAAAAGAAATGGTGACAGTTTACAATGCAGTTTACAATGCTTGTCGTCTGCACCGCAAACCTCCTCCTTCTTTTCAATCTCTGCGTCGTCTTCTTTTAATAATTCCACGACAATTGTAGTTTAAATTGGAGGGTCCATTCAAACTGAGTCCAGCTTCAAGGATTGGTCGTGCAACTGTTCGCCATACACCGTCCACAAGTTACTCCACTTCCCACTCCCCATCTTCAACAACCTCCTAAGACCCGCTAGACGGATCATCCAGAAGGATGGAGAAACCCCACTCGATTGGGCAGTCGTCTGTTTCGCCGGTTGCGTATACCTCGTGAAGTTCACCGTCTTCTATGTGTTATTCTACTCGCTTTCGCGTCTTGTCGGTGACTTGACGAAGTTCTGTCTGTCGCCAGTATTCAGACAGGTCGCCTCGACAACGACGAAGACGCAGCTTCCTGGCGCCAATGAAGAAGGACTGGAGAAGGACTTCGTTTCTCCAAAGATGGACAAAGACCTAGATTACCATGGACTGCTTGATGCCCGATGGACCCTGTTGCACCATGGTCGCTTTCACAACCTCAGAAATCTGGAGGTATTTGCGGTGTCTACATTATCGCTAATTTTGTTTCCTGCCTTGCTGTTTATGCAATGTCTAACCATCTTTCCATTTTAGATTCTTTGACACGGGTGATTGTAAAGTGCTGAAATTGTGAGTCTTTTAAGTTTATCGCCAAGTAGTATTGGCAATGTCTAACTGGGTAATTGGCTCTATTATAGTTACATCTACATTCCCTTGGTGACACTTACCACTCCTCTCATCGGCGGACGACTAACCAAGCAAAAGGCGTTTACGGAAACCTAGAACCACAAAAACTGAAAACACAATGATGAAAACCTTATTGACTAATTTCCCTTAAAATCTGTGAAGAGCACCGTTTTCGTTGCCCTAGAAGATTAATTGTCACTTTTATTAATTCCTCTAACGTGTAGACAACCACGCCGGAATAAAAGGTCACCCCTCCGTCCTAAAAAACTGCAGTCGTGTCCATATTAAATTGATTGTGCATCTCATTCCCAAACGATAGAGGACGATAATTGACTCATGGCGTGATTTCATAAAAACCGATTTATAGATTGCTTCAGGCAAGTTCTGCTTGTTATATAAAAGCTATGTTTTGAGTCATAAGGTAACTGACAATGACAGCATGCCTGGTTCAAAAATGTAGTTGTCTTAACGACTAGATCGAATAAACCTGAACACGAAATTCGCGAAATTAATTTACAAAATTTTATAATTTTTCTATAAAGCTTGAAAGGTAGCCTGAGGAAACTAGATTTCTAAGACTATGATGCATTACGAATAAATTTCCTTAGTTTTGTTTTCAAAGAAGAACTTAATATGTTTGTGTTGGTCTGTGATAAATCTCCTGTACAACTTAAAGCTTGTCAAAAGTTTGTTGTTGTACCAAACAGATTATTCAAGCCCAGTTATTTTCTGAGACATGATTATTATTTGCTCAGGAATCATTGGCACACAGTAGGGTTGGATTCTGTACATATATTCAGACATAGCAATGACTGTACATTGAAATACAACTTCGAAAGATTAAAACTAGTCCGTTCCGAATAAAAAAAATGGTTAGCATTAAAGAAAATGTGAATCTATAAAAGATACATGCCCGAAATAATAATCAACTTCAAGGAGAATAACAAAAATCGTGATGCCGATTAAACATTTTAAACGGCATCAAAGTGACAGACGAATAGTTTAAAAGAAGACTTCAAATATCTGGACGCATTTTTCATTGTTGCACAAAATTATTGATGACGTATCTATAACGCACCACTGCTATTAAAAACAGAAAGCTGTTCAAATCAACCCTCTAGAACTCCTCCGGCGTCTTTTCTCTCTTCTCCTGTCTTCCGGTTGGTGGGGCAATGTGAAAAACGGGATATAAAAGCAAATAGAACACCAAACAGGCCAAAATTTACAAACGCAAAAGGTTGTAAACTTAGAGGACCTAACTGTTTCAACACGGATTTAAAATATTTGTTTCAGGTTTTGTCAGACACCTCGCGACAGAAACTGCGGTACACCCGTAATAACCGGCCAATGTTCACTTCAAGGACATCAGTCTCCTGAAAATTAATTTGAGGGTCGTGAGCAAGAATTAAGTTAATTTCTATACGACGTTTTTACTTCGGGCCAACTGAAGTTGAGACAACTAGATCCCAACGAGATGTACCACGTTCAATTCCGCATCGGTCACTATTTATTTGCTAATAAAGATAATTGGTCAGGTCTTACGCCGTATGCAACCACTAAGTGATATGCGACTGCATAACAAATTCTTGATTGTACACACACATCGCATATCGATAACAAAACACGCATTGCATGTTACTAAGCGACGGTGGTTCTACACGATTGAACAACTGCACTGTTCTTGTTAGGTACACTTGTGGCATCAACCTCCGGTATTCCGTGGTTTAAGAGTTCTTCAAATTAAAAAAATGGCGAATACAGTAAATGCATAACACTGTAATACAGACATGAATATCCGTCATTGAATATCCTCAGCTAACCGTTTCTCGGCCATACATTATAAAAACGTCAGGCTTTCACTAAATTCCTAATCGATATTCATTTGGGCCGTCTACGTGGTTCCGGAATGATTTTCTGAATTTCGCGCAAACACAGACCATGATTGTAGCATACGACCAAATAACTGTTCGCAGATCTCCCAGATAAATGACAATACTGTTTGAAATCTGCCCCATTAAGGGACATTTTAAAATAAAATCGACAATGTGTTATTAAGTAATGCTTTGTAAAACGTAGCTAATACACGCTATCATGGGATCACCTTTTCAGTTAATGCAGGAATGAGACCTGGCTTCAACGTGGGCAAGCATATAACAACTGATGAGGAAACCAAGTCGTTATCGATTTCGGCACTGCTGTGAAAATCGCTAGGTTTCTAAGACCTTAGGAAAACCGGCTTGTCCATATTCTCCAGTTCTATAGAACGTACATTCATAGAATAGACATTCCATAAAGTAATAGAACTTGACGTTTGTTTAAGTAGAATAAACATTCGTGGAGACGGTTATGATAAACAAAACAGATTCATCATCGCTGTATTTACCGGTGTTCATCGTCAACGGCTCGGGCATACCATTTTCCCAAAGGAAGTGTCGCAATTACAAAAACATTATAGTGATTTATTAATTGGCAGTGTCAAAAAATGTCATACAGAGGGACCCTCATCGAAAGTGTTCGAACTCGTTGTTATTCATCAGAATTTCAAGTAACTTGGGTTGGTCTAAATTTAAAAAAAAACGATAAAGAAGAATCAAATTATGCAGAGGCCCTTTCTTGATGTGCGAACGGCCGTTCAGTAAAAATTTAACCTTCGTGAACTCGTTTGTTCGTGAATAATTTCGAATCCTACGGGAATTTTAGCTTCTTCAGCTGTGCTGAACACGGTAGCGGCATACGGGGTTATGCTTGACCAATCATCCTCGTTGGCATATTGCTTGGGACCTATGCGAAATTCAACGATGTACATCCTGTACGAATCTAGTTGGCTCAATTCTAGTCGGCCAGCAGATAATAGTTCCGTGTAAAAATGGACTTCATTCTTGTTCGCTACCTTCAGAATAATGCACAAACAACTGATATCGTTGACGGAAAAATTGACCGGCGCAATCCAGCGAAATATAACACGATCCGAAAATCTTAAGGCCCAAAGCCCCATCTTCGTCAGATCTAAAAACAAACAGGGTTATTGTAGTCGGCATGCTTAAATTTAACACCACAATACAATTTATGATTTACCAAAGTTTAGTGTCCATAAGGTCTTGTAATACAAAACGTCAGTCGTCACATGTTCCTTAAGAACACGTTTACCTCGCATGGTTATTTTGAACATCGAATTGGGTGGCAGGCAAAAGATGGTTACGACACCCTCGCTGTGATACGTCCATTTACGGCGCACAGTTATGCCATGTTCAATATCAAATAATAGCATGCCAGAAAACATGTTTTGCGGCCAATTCATAGTGATGGATGTCAAACTACGAACAACTGAAATGTGCGCCTCGGGTTCTGAAATTGAAAACGAAACAAACAAATCATGCTTCATCGGATATGTTACGTTTCTCTGCATAATCATTCGTTCTTTAATAAACCGGAACATTTGTAATAACAATAGTTCATTTAATATTGTATATAATTCAAAATTACCATCTGTATCCTTTCTTAGAATGAATTCAGTGTGCATGTGAAGTTTTGACCAAAGTTTATCGTTGGCATAGAGGTCGGGCCCGAACCTAACATCCACATTGTAGGTCTGTTTCGATTGGAGGTCCTTCATTTCAGCAACCCCTTTCTCCAATGGAGCCCAGAAGAACCTCGTGAAATCGGGCCTCCAAACCTTGAAAATAACGCGAATCAAGCCGACATCTTCCCTTGGTATATCAAGCGAATAATTCCAGTTAAATGTAACGATCTTCAGATTACGGGTGTACCGCAGTTTCAGTCGCGAGGTGTCTGAGCAAATTGGAAACAAATATTTCAAATTCGTGTTGAAACAGTTAGGGCCTCTAAGTTAACGAAGTTTTGCGTTGGTAAATGTTTGCCTGTATGGTGTTCTATTAGGTTTTATATCGCGTATTTCACATAGCCCCACCAACCGGAAGGCCGAAGAAGAAAGAAATTACGCTGGAAGAGTTCTAGAGGGTTGATTTGAACAGCCTTCTGTTATTAACAGGCGCGATGTGGTCTTTATACTAGGGCTGGGGGAATGCAGGTCAGTCGTCCAATAAAAGAATTTGAGGAATGAGTCGCACAATCGGTTCGATGGTTACACGATAGAATGTCACAAGCGATGCGTCTACCTTTTAACGTGGCGTGGCTGACTGCCCGCTAAGGGCATTAATTAATTTAATTAACTCAATAAAATTTTCTTGGGGTACCAACAGGGTTTCCCAACAGTAGCAGAAAACCTTTTTTTTGTTAAATTTAATGGTGAGTTTAAGAAAGGAATTATCAAAAAACACCTGTGTTGTGGAATCAAATACGCAACATATCACAGACCCTTGTTGTTTACTCTATAAATCAAATGAAATTAAGAATATTAACACATATGAGTGGCTTACCCAATGCTTTCGTCCGAACAGTCTCGAAATGATTGAAATGTGCTTCTCCGTCTTTTCCCACAACCCGCCGTATTCCTCGTATAGTGATGTCAACCGCTGTGTCTATCGGGAAGGCACCAATTTGTTTTAATCCAGCAGATTCATGTATCTCTGTCATGTGCGTTGTTTTGTCCGTATCCACGAGTATTGCCAATTTCCCGAGGAAAGTATTTGGTTTCCATTGAATAGTTATCGAAGTAAGACTGGTTGTAATGTTTATTTCAAACGCGTCCTCTAAAACAGGACGAATCACGTTTAGGCATACGAGGCTATCAATATGCCATAAGAACGAATGAGACAGAAGGCCTTCATGCGACCTTATACAGATTACGAAGCAACGTTTTTTCTAGGTTACGTCTTTCCCATCGATAAATCTTGCTTACTTGTACTAATTGAGAACGCCCCATGCTTGGGTATTGTTTCCCAGATGGATCGTCCGTAGCGAATTTCCACGGTGTATGTGCTGTTGGGTTGCAATTGGTCAAGGATTGCGTGCCCAGATAGCAGTGGCTCGCAGTAAATATACAATTTTTCATGTCGCGAAACAATGAAATATGCGTCCAAATATTTTACGTCTGCTTTTGAACTATTCGTTCGAAGATTCCAACTTACTTTGATTCGATCTGGAAGACCGACGAAGTTGAATTGAAGCGGGTCTGAAATGGAAAACCAGGCAAATAACGTAGGAAACGGAATCAAAATAAAACGGTTTTTTTATTAAGAAACACACTTAATGATTTTGTCCTCATTTGTTTTGAATATTCAAATGTTTTGTTCAGTCCACTGTTGTCCAGTCTCTGCCCAATGAGTGTGACATAATAATATGAGTCTGGTTGCAAGTCGGACACACTTATCGGCGTGAGAGGGTCATTTACGACAAAGCGGAAATCGGATTTTTTTGTGTTTTCACTGATTATCACTCTACTCAAGGAGACGTTTGGAATCCATTCCAAATTGATGGAGGTTATTGTGGTGGCCATGAATATGTCCTCCACGCATTCGGAAACTGAAAGAAGTGTTTGAAATTTAAACAATAATTGCGGTGATAAAACAGTCCTTACATACCAAATGATTCGGGACCGATGTGATACTCTCCAATAATCGGTAGCTCTTCAATTATCCATTGGTCGGCAAGGAAACTATTAGCCAAGTTTACGTCTATGTCATATTCCGTATTTGCATGAATGCCAAATATCACCTTACGGTGGGTCATGCGTGCCACGATAAGGTCGACACTTCCTTGGTAGCGCAAAGATACGACGACGAAGATGTTGTGCACTTCGTTCGCGGGAACCGATAGTGGCATATTCCACAGCAACCTCAGACTCTCTGAACAGACTTCATATCGCAATCCCATATCCGCTATATGGAGATAATATGAGTGCTAGATTATTTAGGTCCTTTGAAATTCGATATTTAAGTTTTATGTAATCTAGCGGTGTTCTTGTAGAGAAAAAAAATTATTTTCATTTCAACATTATCTCTGATAATCCTTAGACGAAAAAAAGGATTGGACTACAACTAATAATAAATCAGTGTGGATTGATTTTCTATTTACTGTGTATTCAATTTTTTGTTTATTTCATTTTGCGCGCAGAAACATCTGCATTCTGTATCAGGACAATAATCTGTAATGACGTAAAGTTCCTTAACGTTAACTAAGAGATTAACAGTAGATTTCGTTTACGGCACATTGTCGAGCAAGCACACCATTTGTGAAACACAATCACACACTACGCAAGTGGTACTTTCAGCGATCGCTACACAAATTTTATAAACAGAAGAGAACCCACGAAAATCTAGCGTCCGAATAGTGCGAGTTTCTTCAAAGACCACTTCATTTCGGACGTCTAGACGGATAACGGTTACTTTGAATTCCGTTGACGGTATTAAGGAGGCGATCTTCGTTACACGTTGCGGATTCTTGAAGGTTCGCTTTTGACGAAGTGGGGCAGCCGAGAAAATTATTTGATCGAAATACCAATCAGCGTTGATTTTCGGCTCCCAAGTGATAATGATACTTGCATAACTGCTGGACAGTGTGAGATCTGTAAAGAGGATATTGTATACGGAATGCAGGCGTGTCATGAGTAAACGAAACACTCCACGCGACTGATATTAATTGACGCTAGCAGAAATGCTAAGCAAATGCTTTGTCGAATACATAAAACTGTTGATCCCTTGATGGGAATTCTTGCTTAAGTGCTTTCAAACTCACACCGCAATACGAAAATACATATTAATTGCATTAAAGGCCGACGAGTAAGTAAATTGGTCTGCATTAATTTGTTTTTTAAAGACGCGCAATTTCCATTGAAGATTATTTTCATTCATATGGATACGTCTAGATGATACATCCGCGTTCATAAGTAAATGGTGTATGATAAATATTGTATGGACGTAAGAAAAACTTACTAGCAAAAGCTGAGCACCAGGTGAGACTGAGAAGAGCGATAACACGCTGACACAAGCCCATGTGTGAAATGAAATACGTTGTGCTGCCAGAGTTTGTTTTGCTGGTGTTGTTAAACCAAGCAACCAATGTGACTTCGAGATTGTGGTGTAATATTTGGCAGTCGAAAACAGCGCCTAGCTAACCTAAGGAAAACGCATCTTTCGTGTAATTTATAACTACGGACTCACAAATAGACTGATCTTATGGTGTCTATTATTTGAAGGATTAGTCTGGTAATCTATCGATGCCATCATTTTTGTTGAAAAGGTTTTTTGCTATGCCGCTCGTGCTATTTTATTGATTGGTGTTATGTGGAATCCCGGTTCTCTTTAGAACTGTTATACTGTAACTGTCTTCAACGTTGATATATCATCCCCATTATAAACCAAAGCTTATGATGGGGTTATATGATTCCTTGATACTTGGGCAAGTATCGAGAAATCAAACCAATTTCGACAATGATCACAGCTGAGGTTAATCGTCTCATTCACGGTTTGGTGGATGACCTGTTGAGAACATCGAAATCCGGCGGATTTTGAAACAATCAACAGAGATTGAGAGGTACTTATCGCTCATATCTACCAAGTGGATCTTTACAGCTCCATGGCGGCTGGTTCTGAAAATCTTTCACTTAATTCTCTGGGCGTTATTTTAAAGAATAAGTTATCATAGAGTAATACCATCTTCGGTAAATATCGTCGCCTATGTTTCGAAGTTCGTCGGTTCAGTAGACGTGGGTGAATTCAAACCGCATCACGACCTTCGTCCATGTCTGCATTATTTCCCTTATTGCATACTGGTACCCCTCAATTTTCCCTGGCCCTCAAACATCCACAGACGTTTTCTAACTACGCCCTCGACCAAAAGAGACCATAATTTTACACACTCTAACAAGTTGTTCACTCGTCGCTCATTGCATATTTGGCGACCCATCCCATCTTCTCTATTCAAGTTTGTTAAAATCTGAATCTTTTCGAACATTCCGAAGACAATACTGCTAAATGCCCCCAAGAACGACGGCATATCGAAATTCGGTTATTCTTTTATTGTCTCGGTTTGTCTTTTCAGCCGATCAGCCGATGGGAGAACAAAACAAAAGTCTTCGTATATAGCATTATTTAATGCTCAAAGTAGTGGGACTAATGGCCGAAGTAATGCGCTTACAACTATTATTAGGCTCTTTATTTAGCAATCTAGTCGAGGATAGCACGACTTGCTTGCAACGGTTGCCAGAATACACGTGATATGCAGCGAAACAATGAAAACTACATAGATATCTTTGGCGTCTTCAATTGGAATTTCTTCTTTGGAATTCCATTAAACGTCGATTTTGTCTTCAAAACCGAGAAACTCGAAGCGAAGGGCTTAAATAAGACGTCGGGCTTTCCGTAGAATCAGCATCTTATTCAGCATTAAAATTCACAAATTCAGAAGCATACAGTATGCTTTTGTACGAACCTTCGTTGAATAGAGGAATGTGTCAAGTTACGACACCTTTCAGTATTTTTGCTCCTAAAATAATAACATGGTAAGATGTGTTGGGTGTCAGTGCAGAGATCCGTGTCGACTCGGAATAGTCGTTTTAATAACATTGCAAATAGATGTCCTCGCGTCCTTGATGATGGATTTTCTTACGAAATTAGTGGGCTTCCATTGAAAATAGATTTCTGTTATCGAAGTTGTTATAAATATATCTGTCAGACATTCTGGAACTAATAAAAAACAATGCTGCCGTGAATAAATTATTTAGCCTTTGAATATACAGAAATTGTAGCATCCTATTGGTAGCGCAATATAAGTCCTTTAATCGCGTCTGCGCAATTCAATTATTTGCTCCTTCAAACGCGGGAATCTATATGAGCAAGTGACTTACACGAAAAAAACAGTCTTCGATAAACACGACGATTGAGATAAAACTTCACTTCAAAAAGCAGCGTTTACATACTTCCAATAAATATACATATTCCACCCCAACCTCATCCTGTCTGAACATACTTCATATCGCAATCCCAAATTAGCTGTGGGCATAAATATTGGGAGAGCACATTAATAAATCTGTTTCGCGATTATTTACTGTTAGTGGTTATGTTTAATATACGTTTACTGTGGTGCCAACTTTTTCTTGTGTGCATGCATTCGCTTGGCCAATCAATAACTAATAGCAACTTACACCATTTACTCATGTTAGCTGGACTAGTTGTGGATAAGTTGATGTAAACTACGAAATCAGTTTTTTTGTGTGGTGAACGCTTAATCAGGGACTCAACTGATACCTGAACAAGTTCGTTTTCTTCCATTTTAAAAAAATTGCTGTACAACAATCGTCGACGAAGTTTTCTTTCAGCCAAAGAAGACTGCTCGTGAGACCTGTGTAATTCGAAGTTGAGAGCATGTGACCACAAAAATAACAAAAATAACAACGCATTTTGAATATGACTAAAGAAACCGAAAAAACACCCAATCCATCATGATTAAGGATTCTTCTGAACAGATACCCCTTAAAAATTAAGCAATTCTTAATTTGAGCCATTCTATGTTTAAATAAAATACCGAATAAGGAAACATACGAAAATCCAGGGTCCGAATGATCCGTCTTTCTTCAAAAATCATAGGAAGCATCCCAAATGTGATGTCAAGTATGCCAACCGTCACGTTGAACTCGTTTGAGGGTGTCAAGTTGTCGTTTTTTTTAAACTGTTAGGATTCATAATTTGAAGCGGTTGAGGATGAGTGTTAGTTGATATCGATATTTTGTGGATATACTCAGTGTCGATCTCAGCATCCCAAATAATAGAAATACTCGTATAACTGGATGCCAATCTGAATGCTTTATTCTGAGATGTTGCGATGCAGGCATTGCAAAGCAGAAAGACATAGGAAAACACGGAAACACCCCTTTGCCAACTGAACGCGCTATCAAAAGCCGCCGCGTTTTATAACTACAGAATCGTATCGACTAACTGTAACGCAGATGATCCGTGGAGGGTCAATGGGCTCTCATAGCGACGTGGCAACGATGAAAGGATAATTAGGTATGTTGCAAATTATAAAACGATCTTTTCAAATTACAAATATGTCTTCGTGTTTTCATCAAATTGGATATCCTTCAAAATGTTTATTCAGTGGCAAAGAGTATTAAAATCAATATTCTAATGGCTTCTCAATGTTTCTCAATTTGATAAAACATTTATCTGTTCCTTTCTGTCTCTTTCTTTAATCAGGATCGCTCGCAGTTTTCTCTCGTTCGGTTCGACGAACTGTCTTTGCTACGAGCGCCACCTACGTGTACATCGGTCTCAAATCATCCGCAACTCGTTAAAGCGTCTCCCCAACATCCATACACCGGTAAACAATAAACACTGCTTTTTCATGACATCGAAAGCTTCAAGTGCAACGGCAACATACATAGAGATGCGCATGAGCACTCGAAAAGACTCGAACCATCCTCTGACATGACGCTAACCGAAAACGTCCTCCATAAAGTCGCCAAGCAGAATGTGATCCTGTCCAAGACGCGAGCCGACACTACAAATCTACTAACCCCCCGCTGACGACGTCCAGGTGTTGGTTGGGTGAGGGAGGCAGTATTATTCGGGTCTGGGGGAATTATCATGGTGGACATAGGGCTATAAGAGTATATTTCAATTGGAATCACAGGTAATATGCGAGTTTGTTTTCGAAATTCACTAGACTGAGTTCAAAACAGCACGTCCGACACATCTATGGTAAATATAGGCGAGCATGCAGACGTGAACCAGCGGCCATTTTACAGCAGTGACATAAGAATGTCTTTGGATAATCGTAATTTACAGATCGGCAAAGCAATGAATGTTTCTTCAAAATGGGTTGAATCGACGCATGGATCGCATTATAGATGATACGTATGTTATTTTTTCTTGCTGTATACTGGAGATCAACACATTTCCATTTAGGGACCTACTTAACCGGGCCCCAGCCTCAAAACAAAAATGAAAATTTAAACAAATTATATCTACTACTTAAATGGTTTAAAAAATAAATCAATTGCGAATACTCTATAAATGCTTCGCACTGCATTCGCTTTCCGAATTCGGCTCTTATTTCCCGGCCACCCCAAAGCACGTCTTTACGAATCAGTGTTGTATCGTCATAGTGAACTCGATTTGGTCACTGGTTAGTCTGCCGAAGCCTATCGAACGAATTCTGGAATGTAGATCCTCCAGATCGCTTTGCAGGTCATTGACCGTCTACAAGGCATCCGAAAATAAGAGCACAGTAAACTGCGATTGGTATGTACGTTTGAAAATACAACAGGGCTAAAGTTGATGTCCATCTATTGAGTTAAATATCGATGATTGTTATTTTCGATGAAATTCATTCAAGAGACGTTTAAAATAACGTTAATGAAAATGGTTCATGAAACCGGTCAAAGTATTTATTATTTTTAGGTTTCAATGACCGCAAATGACGGTGCTTAATGACAGCAAACTATTGACATATTCTTTAGTTTTGAATCGTATGTCGCTACCGTTTTCAGCACAGTTCAAGGTACAATCACCATATAAATATTTCCCGTTGACGCAATGGCTTTTCAGACATCGAGAGACTGCCTGGGCATAATTTGATTCTTCTCTTTAAATTCGGATATTTAATAAATAACAGCAATGCCGGACACTTTAATAGAAGGTTTTTTCGTATCATTTACAGTTATCATTTAATTCCAGGAATGTGAACACAACAACGCCAGTGTAGTAGGTCACAAAGACGATTGTGCCCCGTCTGTAAACATTCTATCGTGTCCAAATTTAATCGTTCTAAAGCGTCGCTAGGCGATTGAGTGAATTATTCCCCACAACCCTCATTGGCGTACTAGCCTTATTGTTCCTTCAACCATATATAAAGTTGAAAATCGCATCCGTTGATAAAGGGGGTTGTGGAGGGTTAGTCTCTAGAACTCATCCGTGTCTTCTCTCTTCCCGTCTTTCGGTTGGTGGCGCTACGGGACTATGTGCCTTCAGAGAAACGTTTCTGCACTGATTTGATAAGAGTGTCCAATGTCGGGTAGTTAAATTTTAATCAGCGCTTCATCGCAAAGAAGCCCATAAAGGCGTGACTTCCTTATTGTGCCGTGCCGATGACGATCGCAGGAAAAGTGCTTCATTGAAAAAGGCATCTGGACCCCACCAGAATTCAACGCGTTGCGTCTCGTTTAGTCGCAGTTAGATCAACTGCCAGTGACCCACCGCTTAGTAGAAAGTATTCGTATTGTTCCACACCACCTTTACAATAAAGCCAAAGCTGAGGATGTTCTAGTAGGGAAGATTTGTTGGCGAATTCCAGCGAATATTTTTATCCACGAAGATCCGGCCTGCTCGTATCTTTTTAAATAGCGGACGAATAGTTTCGTTTTCCAGTGAAGTGTTATAGAAGTTAGACTTATTTTTACCTTTATATAAAAAAACCTGTCGTGGAATAACATGAGAATACATTTAAGCGAAACATTATTTATATTGATTAATGAAGAAACGTGTGTATTTTTTAATCGACATTTTCTTCATTGCAGAAGGCCGAAAGAGACCGTTGCTAAAGCAAAACCCGACCGGTACTAAATTATATTATTGCCTTTATTTATTAACATCAATATATAAGTCAGGTGTATTAATATGTTCAATCCGTTCATTGGAAGTAATTTCCAGTCAGTGCACAAGACGGATAACCAACAGCGGAGGTCTAAGCTGTAAGTTTAATTTGGCTGTTGCTTTTCGGGAATTGCACGTGTTGCCAGAAGACACGTGAGGTATAATGCAACGAAACAATAAAACCTAAATCAGCACCAAGTGTAATGTACTAGTCCAGAATTATCGTTCGACTTATCCGGGTCCGGCTTGCATGCCGACAATGTTGCCACCTGTATTCCAACGCATTATGCAATTCGGCAGAAGGCCGTCTCTTCACAACCTGCAACTGCCTTATCGTGACCTCAATCATACCCTTAAAATCATAATTATTATAAATTATAAGGGTATATTTTTCTCGTGGTCAGATTGCATACAGAAATACTCGGCGATTTCTAAGTTGAAGCACCGATTTCGACGAAAGCTCTGTCCACAGTTTCTCCCGGCTTCTACGTTCGACAGTCGAGGAGGTTTACGTCTCATTGCCAGACTGGGACCTTCTCAATATCGGGGGAGGCCAATGTCAAATAACGAAGCTGCAGCTTCTTCAAGCTCAAGTGTAACACAGAAATAGGTTCACCAATTGGGGTTATTGTGAGCATACAGTTCTATTGCTATGGAAAGCTGACGTTTAAGCTGTAAGTTCAATTTGGCTGTTGTTTTTCGGGAATTGCACGCCGACTATTCCGCTTTTGCCAGAAATCACGTGAAGTGTCAGGCAACGAAACAGTAAAACCTACGTCGGCAACAAGTTTAATGAACTAGTCCAGCATTACCATTCAACTTATCCGGGTCCGGCTTGCATGCCGACAATTTTGCCACCAGTATTCCAACGCATGATGCAATCTGGCAGAAGGCCGTTTCTCCACAACCTGTGACTGCCTATCTCTGTAATATGCTTTGGATGCGCATAAATTTCAGATCGACAGAAGACAATTGCATCATTATCTATACATGTTGAATGAAGGTATCGCTTGAAAACGAAATAGCGCCTTTATGTCTTGTGACGTTTATTGAAGGGTCATCGCCCTTGGATAAAGGGCCCCTGATAAGCAAATCAGGTTTCTCAATTCTATACTTACAGAAGTGTTTATTTATGTTAGTCTAAACACCCCTTCCCCCATGCTTCATTTTCGTCCGTAAAAACACGCTTTATTTATTCTATTGGCAAAAGTATGCGAGATAACTAATACGTCCCTCCACTAAAGTCTTCATTTTGTGTGTGTAAAATCATTATTTCTGAGCAAGCATCATAATCAGGAGACGGTACGGTTGCTCTCAAATTATAAAAAGTAAATTAAAGATATCCTAATGCACAGGACGCCCTCTTACTTATGAATTGTTTAATCTCGATGTGACACAAGTAGCGCGTTAAGTGCACATTTATTAGTCGGAGCCTTGTAAAAAAGAAACGATCTATAGAGGGAGTACCTTCTTTTGCAGTTCTGATGACGGTATCAGCAAACGGACGAATTCTCAGGAAGACAGCTTCATTGGCAAAGGCTTCAGGACCCAACAAGAATTCTGCGCGGCAAGTATCGTTCGTTGGCATTGAGCTCAGATCCAGCTGCCTCACCTTCAATCGCGCCGATTGGAAAGTGGTCGAATTCTTACAAACGACCTTAACAATAATTCGAAGGCTCAAGATGTCTGTATCGAAAATATGGGTTAGTGGGTTCCAGCAAAGCAAAACACGACCCGAAATCACTAATCTCCGGAGTTCCAGCATCGTCGCATCGAAAAATATCAAATTTTAGTCATGGGACAGCTTAAATGTTCGACATGAGATCACGAAGAAGGATTATGGGTGAAGGTTTCGGTTTTTTTACCTACTCGGGTTATTCGACGACACCTTATCGTCAATCGTGTGCAATAAACGTGAACATTCGAAATTAATGCGTCGCATACCGAATGATTTTTTTCCGAACGGTCTCGAATTGATAGTAGTGCTCCTCTCGATTGGTGTCCACCTCGCGTAATGTTCCTCGAATTGTCACGTTTTACTTTGTGTCTGGAAGGAGATCGCATATTCGTTTGCACCCGACAGCGGCATTTCCATTCGCCAAGTACGTTGTCAGCTCAATCTCCAAGAGGATTTTCAAACTGCCCTTCAGTTTGGTTGGCTCCCATTCAAGAGTAATTGAAGTGAGATGTGTTGCCAAATCGATTTCAAAAACACCTAATTAAGAAGCAGAATCAATTTCGACCGATTATGTATTTATATAATGCTTAGGAACCGTTTCTATTCTCAAAGAAAAGTGTTATTTGAATTAATACTTCAATTGTTTTACACCGGTTATTTACACGACAACTCTTATTCTCAACAAGAAATTTACATGACCTTGGCTTCTCTTCATAGTCTACATGGTCGCTTAATGACCTCGAATTGACTTTTTGGCCTTTTTTTCATTGCCTCTGTATTACATTTATTACATAAGACACGCCAATTAACGAGGTTTTTTAAGATATTTCTCAATAACTTCTACTGCCATACGGTTGGTGGGGGCATGGTTATGGGAAATAACATATAGTTTATTTAACCTTTTGATAAACCGTATTTTTGAATTTACTTGTGTATTTGCTTTCGATTCACTCTATGTCATTTAAGAAGGCTGAAAATTGTTTAATGCAATATGGAAACCAACAGTGCAGGATTTCATAAAAATATTTTTTTATACTTCATAATTAGTATATTCATAAGTGCTTATCCAGTGCTAGTTCTGGTCGGTCAAAATAACAATCAATTGTTACGTCTATCGAAAATTTGAACACGTGTTAATGAAGCGCATACCGCGTGAGTTTGTCCTTACAGTCTCGAATTGATGGAGCTGCTCTATTTCCTTGCTTCCTACATCGTTTAGTTTTCCTCCTAAGGTCACGTCTGTTATCAAATCGGTTTTAAAAAGTACCTATTGAAACACAAGAATGCATCTTGAGATAAAGAATATATATGTAGATTGTTTGATAGAAAACACTTTTGAATTGACGTGCGTGTGCATGCGTTTTTTGTTCATCTTGTTCATTTAAGAAGGCTGAAATAACAAGCAGTCTCTGTGCAAAGCATCGGTCAAAAAATGATATTTTAATTAAGTTTTAAGCATCCAATACGTTCTCGAGCAGTTGATAATGTCTTAGTGTTTTTGAACGAAATAACCGTCGGCATTTTTATTCAATCACAAATCGAAACCTGAAGAATAGAGAATTACTTAAAAAACCCAATGCCCTACCATGTTTAACCTTTCATTTGTCGAACGAACGATTTGTAACATTGAAAAACCCTTGACGGGGAAGCTTTAGCCGGTCTGTGCCCAAGACAGATTCTCCGGAGCGTACCTCTACGCAGTAGGTACAATTCGATTGGAGTCAGTCGAGGATGGCACGGCTGGTTTGCAAGGACTGCCAGAAGATAAGTGATGTTTCATGCAGCGAAACAATAAAACCGACGTAGAAATCCTTCAGGTCTTTTGATGGAAAAGTTCTTGTTAAATTCCATTCGACCTTTATGCTGTCATGTAGCACGACGAACTGGATGCGAGTAGCTGAAAGAAGACATCAAACCTGTCGTAGACTCAGAATAACATTAAACAAGTGAATTAAAAAATCAAGAAACACACCGAAAGATTTAGTGTGAACCTCCTATGCATAGTCTTGTTCCTAAAATGATAACATTGAAATCAGTGTCGGGTGGAACAGCAGAAATTCGTCTAGACCCGGGTCGGTCATTTTCAGTTATATTTAAAGCGGATGTCGTCATGTAATCTGTGATTATTATCATTCTAAAGACGATGGTTGGCTTCCATTCAAGATTAATTGAGGTAACCGAAGTGGTTGTTAATATGTCAACCAAACATTCTGAAACTAATAAAAAACACGGCTCTTAAAAAAACCCGAAATCGAATTTAAGTCTACGAGAAAATTGGAATAATGCAATGGTCCACGCTACAATATTCCTGATCTCGTATGCAAACTTTAGTATCTTTAAGATGATGTCGCTAAAGTACAACATGGTCTTCAATCCACGATGTTTAAGAAGACATTTCTATTAAACAAGCTAAGTACGGATACGTTAACTATATTCACGTGCGTTTTCACTATTCGCAGCCAGTTTAAACAGAAGCAGTGAAGCATCATCTTTCCAGATACACATTTAGCCATGGGTTGAAAAGCCATAATCTCAAACGGTCTTACATCTAAGGATCTACGCTTACTTGTTATAATTAGACTTGATTCAGTAAATGCAAACATTGCGTTAGCCAATAAGACGTACCAAACAAATCGGAGTCGATTTGAAATACTCTAATGCTCGGTAGCTGTTCACTAATCTCGTTATTCATCAATTTGACTTGCACGTAATAAACAGTGTCCGGACGAATGTATTTAACGGTAGCTTCAAGCTCCCCAAAATATTCGGATTATCCTCTGACTTCGTCTTTTTTGAAACGTAGGATAAACACTACGAACATGTGGAGTACTTCTTGCGTCGGAACTGATGGCGGCATATTCCACCGAATCCGCGGACTCTCTGAACAGACTTCATATCTTAATTCGAAATCAGCTGCAGGTATAAATAAGAGGATATCAAATTAATAAGTGACACGCTTTGAATACAACCCAATAAACCGTACAACACTCCCAATGAGTCAAGTTTCAGTATTCTCCGGGAATTGAACAGGCAATTCCAGGTCGAATAAAATACAAAATAAAAGAACCTACGAAAATGGAGAGTCCAAATGGTCCGACTTTCTTCAAAGATCACCACACTCTTTCCAACTAGGACTTCAAGTATGGTTATGGAAACATTGAATTCGCTTGAGGGTGTCAAAGAGTCGATTTTTGTAACACTGTTGGGCTTCATAAATTTGTATGGTTCAGGAAGCGTGGAAGATGAGACCACCATTGTGCAAATTTACTTATTGTCAATCTCAGCATCCCATATAATAACAATGGCGGTATAACTGGAGTACAGTTTCAATTCTTTATTCTGAGAGTGTGCGAGGCAGGCATTACAGAGCAGAAAGATCAAGCCAAACACGTCGACACCCATTTGCCAACTGAACGAGCGATGAAAAGCCACTGCTTTCTCCGATGATCCGATGACTGCCGCTTTAATTGGTGGAGCACACATGGGCTCTCACTGTGACTGGATTGGCCTGTCAACAATGAAAAGATACCTAGTTGTATTATCAATTATCCGGAATCCGTATTTATCGGTTTAATTTAAGACACCGCGGAAGATGGTGAATGGGGTCCTGTTGCCAAGCGAGACTTCCAAGTGATACATGATTGGATTGATTTTATGGTTATCAGAGCCATAACACGAAAAACAACGTTTGAAGAAAACGTCGCGTGAGGTTTATAATTTTTGGAATGAACCGATTTTTTAGGATGATATTTCCTTGGGAATACATTTTGATGCGTTCAACAAAATGGAATCCTCTTAAAACCATTCGAATACCTCAGTTACCATCTAATTCCAGACTCGAGCGTCTTGGTGTAGATTTGATAAATAATTTTAACAATTAAGCCAATTTATCAACCATTTTTTCACACCATTTTCACACAGTTGAGATAGGATGCGGCACATTTAAATGGTTTTGAAAGCCGAGGTTTGGTCTAAAATAACTGGCTTGAATGCATTTTGCTTCGTTATCAGGTTGAAAGAGCAGATTGTGCGATTGCATAGACGCCCTATTCACAGATATACCTTCTTTAACGAAGCTAATGGCGGTAGCGGAAAACGGAAAGGCTCTTGAAAAAAGAGCTGCAATGCCATAGACATCGGTATTCAACGAGAATTCGACGATGTGCCTCTTTTTTGGCAGTCACCGCCGGCCCACCTCTAAATGCTTCGAAACGAAACTTGTCTCATTGATGCGCATGACCTTTACAATAATGCGTAGGTTTACAATATCGCCGAATATTACAAATATGGTTGGCGAATTCAATTTAAATAAGGCGTGATCCAAAGAACCAATTGTATCAAAAAAATTTAATTTTAACCTGCAAGTCAATATCTTATCTTTTCACCATTGTATGCCCTGTCGTCAAATTAAATATTGTGTCGCGAGGTAAGGAGTAGACGGTCGGGAGATTTAGGAATCGTACTGTACTGTTTATAGCGACCAGTAAAGCAGACAGACTTGAACCCGATTGGCTTAAAGGAACACATTTCGCGCCGCCATTCTCCACCACAGGATCCTTGTCGACCGTGACCATGTCAATATGTAGGACCTCGAAACTTTATTTTAATTGGTTTCAGAAGAGCTTTGGAACTAAATAGTTTAATATGCATTGATCTCGCAATTGTTCGTCGTGTTCACAAGTGTCCGTTTCGAGGATTTCCGAAAGAACCCGACTGATAACCTTGATATTCTTGCATAACCTAGCTGATACTTGGAAGTCTGTTTTTATCTTAAAGACCCTTCGATTGGGGATGGGGGCACTTAGACACGTAAAATGCTCGACGCAAAATTTATCAAATAGCATGCGGGCTAATGGTCACGTAACCCCCCTAAATGTGTCCAGCGAGCAATCCCCGGTTACCCCGTATCGGTTAAACCCAATTCAATGCAAACCTGATCTGATGTTCTTTGTGGCGAAACCAAAAGACGTTTAAATAGGACGCCACCAAGAAAATCTTCTTCACAACGAGTTCAAATAACCCAAATGTTAAGGCCGATAGACCGTAAACGGATGGTCAGCAAATGTGTAACCGCGATTATCATGTGAACAAACAAACGGGGATCGTGGAAGTGCAGAACTTAAATATGCGCAATTACTTTAACGTATGGTTTCTATTTGTTTTAGTTCGCAGTCAATATAGCACACGAAGGTGCAAACTGAGCCACAAAAACACGTGGCCGGCTCATCTAGTCTATAGGTCAAGTGGATTGGTCTCACAATTACCTGTGCCGCGTAAACATAAGTCTTTTGGAAATCGGGTCTATGGAAAAATCTCCAAATGTTCAAAATCGTATAGTTCTGATCGGTGTTATCTCGCGACCAATCCAAAATGTGGGAACAGATATTTCTTAGGCCAGGAATTAAGAGTTTGCGCGCGAGGCACTGTGTGATAAAGAAATTAGAACAGGGTTCGCTCCGCTTAGAATTCGGGCTGTGGGTTAGCGACACGCATCAATCTAGGCTGGAAAAATCGAAACAGTAAGTCAGTAACGGTTTTAAGTACTAATATAACCAACTGGGTTGACCCTGCCAAGCGTTGCTGTCACTCTGTGAACCAAAACCTCCCCCTCGCAGGTGACGCATGTTAATTTCCCGGAGTGTCTCCCCCTCACCCCACAACCACCCCCTATCTATTTTTTCCGGTGAAAATTTTGCGAGTTGCTGTTGCGCAGTTGACACATGCTTCCCGTTCCAGGTAATACCTCTAGCAGCCGTTAGATCAGTGTTTCTCAACCTGTGTGTCGCGATAGATTCGCAGGTGTGTCGCTAGATTTTTGAAAAATATTCAAAAATGCTGGGGTTTTTGAACTCCAACATTTCTTTTCTAACTTACAATTCAGCTTGTATTTAAATTCAAATAGATATACGTTCATATTTGAATCTTAATTTATTTTTTAATTTTAAATTTGTTTGTATCTGAATTTACCGGGTTTTCCAATTTTTTCCAAGTGACCTCATAGTAACTATGAAAATAAAGTTCAACCAACATAATTAGTTTTTATTACTTGAGGTGTGTTGCAAACATTTTCAGATATCCCAAGTGTGAGGCAAGTGAAAAAAGGTTGAGAACCACTGCGTTAGATTGATGGCTTTTTCCATGCACAAAAATCCACATAAAATGATCCAAGCACACAATCAAACGTGCCGTTTACCCCATGATCGCCCAAAAACCACCACCCCGTGCATAGATTTCACACCCTCAGTTTCCCCCCATGACCCCGGCCCCTGGCTGAGTCGAATTAAAAAGCGAACAATATCGATTATGTCAGTAAATGTTGTGGCGAAAATATGTGAGATGCAGAATTGTTCGCTCCACCAAAGTGTTGATTTTGTGTGCGTGAAATCATTATTTCCGATCAAGCATAATAATGAGGAGATCATGAGTTTGGTCTAAAACTATAAAAAGAAAATTATAGATGTTGTGCTCATTCACAGGACAGCCCCGACTTCTAGCGGGTTCGATCTCGATATGACATGATTGTCTCATTTCGAATATGCATATGTCTATCTGTGCCTGATTTCAACTAAAAACTCTAAAGCAGTGGTACCTGTTTGCGCTGTTCTGATGATTGTAACAGCAAAAGGACGAATTCTCAGCAAGACAGCTTCATTGGCAAAGGCTTCAGGACACAATAAGAATTCTGCGCGGCAACTATCGTTTGTCGGCATTGAGCTCAGATCCAGCCGCCCCATTTTTAATCGCTCTGAGTGGAAAGTGGTCAAATTCCTACAAACGACTTTAACAATAATTCGAAGACTCGAGATGTCTGTATCGAAAATATGGGTTAGTGGGTTCCAGCGAAGCAAGACATGACCCAAAATCACTAATCCGCGGAGGTCAAGCATCGTTGCATCTAAAAAAATAACACGCATTTCTGTCATTGTGGTAATGGGAGAGTGTAAATTTTCAACATGACATAACGAAGAATGATTATGTGTGAAGGTTTCGTGTTTTTAACCTACTCGGGTTATTCGGCGACACCGTATTATACGTCAATTGTTAGCAATAAACGTAAACACGTAAACGGAATTAATGTTTCGCATACCGAATGATTTTGTCTGCACAGTCTCGTATTGATAGTACTGCTCCTCTCCACCGGTGTCCACCTCGTGTAATGTTCCTCTTATAGTAACGTTGTATTCTGTGCCTGGAGGGAGATCACCTATTCGTTTACACCCGACAGCGGCATTTGAATTTGCCCAGAACGTTGTAAGCTCCGTCTCCAAGAGGATTTTTAAATTGCCCTTGAGTTTTCTTGACTTCCATTTGAGAGTAATAGATGTTAAATCTGTGGTCAAATCGATACGAAAAGTACCTTATGGAAAAAGAGAATGCATCGAAGGGACAGAAAATATATATTCATTGTTTGGGAGATTGAAAGAAAAATCTGGGCACCAGTCTAACCTCCCATCCTTACTTTTGACTTCTCCGGCTTTAAGTGGTTACCTTTTGCACACCCTTTATCCAGTGGTTCGCAGACAAAATTCGGGATTTGTACTTGATAAGCTTTTAAAAATAATACATTTCACGCCAACATCTTCCTTTACAATATTCGCCACTACAGCATCATTGTGGACTCTTGCGCTGTAAAATTCCGGACCTGGAAACTGGCATGACACTAGCACTGGAATAAAACTGGAACAAAAACTTGTAAACACATGTTAAGACCCTTTAGCACAAGAATTCTTTGTCAATCGTAAACAATAAACTTAAACACATCGGCATAAATGCGTGGCTCACCGAACGATTTTGTCTGCACAGTCTCGAATTGATAGTACTGCACTTCTCCGTCGGTTCCCACGTCGGGAATCCCTGCTCTTATTGTAACATTGATGTCTGTGCCTGGAGGGAGATCACCCATTCGTTTGAAACCAGCAGCGGCATTCGAATTTGCCCAGAACGTTGAAAGCTCCGTCTCCAAAAGGATATTTAAATTGCTCTTGAGTTTTCTTGGCTTCCATTTAAGAGTAATAGATGTGAGATCTGTAGTCAAATCGATCCAAAAAGTACCTTATGGAACACAATAATGCATTGTAAAGGATAGAAAATGTCTATCGATTGTTTTGGAGAAGCAAAGTGTGTGTATGAGTTTATTTGCGACTTGTTGAGTGAAGACGGTCGACAGAGACTGCTGTCTTCCGAGAGACAGTATCGTTCAAATTTAAAAACTCCAATCAGTTTAAAGCAACTTTACGTTTCTAATTTTCAAGACGTTGAACTACATAACCTGTTTCTACTCACGGGTGCTAATATGAAAGACTCCGTCCAGCGAAAGTTGTTGCCAGTCTGTGCCCATGACGTATTTTCCAGAGCGTACCTCTACGCTATAGGTACAATTAGATTGCAGTTCGTCGAGGATTGCACAGCCTGCTTGCACGGGCTGCCAGAAGACTCGTGATGTATTACGCAGCGAAACAATAAAAACGGCGTAAATATAATTCATGTCGAATGGGGGTATATTCCTCGTTGAATTCCACGAAACGTTGATTTGGTTTTCGAGCCCGACAAATTGAAAGTGAAGGGCTGAAATGAGACGGTCACGCAAACTTTTAATCAGCAAGACATTAAGCATGAAGATTCACAAATTTAGAAACACATACCTAATTTTTTTGTACGAACCTTTCTTGAATATTGAAAGATATCATTCAGATCACCCACGCCTGGCCTACTTCCTAACAGTAGAACATCGAAGTATGTATTGGGAGTCAATGAGGAGATCCGTGTCGAGCCGGAAAGCCTATTTTCAGCAATATTTAAGACAGACGTTCTTGTGTCCTCGACGATTTTTAATGTTGTCAAGAAGATGGTGGGTTTCCATTCAACATTGATAGAGGTTATCGTAGTTGTAATGAATATGTCTACCAAACATTCTGAAACTAATATAAAACGATAATAATGATTGTAGTGGTTTTATAGAGGTCACGAGGACCACAACTTTCAGCTGTTGAATGAGGCAGTATAACAAGTATTCGATGTGCAAATTGTCTTTTAGTTCATGTTTCACCTGCTCTGGTGAAACTAAAAATCGGGACAAATAAGGAATGACCGAGTTGCGATATGCCGCGTTTCTTATTGGTATGGAACGGTATAGTCTACGCATTCGTTGAAGAGATTTACATTCAGATAAACTGGAATACGAGCAGCGATTAGTCAGCAATTAATTAACTTGCGTTAAACGATGATTTCTTTAATTGATAGAAAAGACAGACCACTAGAAAACGAGATTATTTTAAAAAGTCTTTGAAGGGTTTAAAAGTCAGAACATTTAAGTCCGGGGAAAATTACTAGAGAACAATATATAATAAGGGGAATTATACAGTAATGGACAAAGGTTGTTATATGGCTAGAGCTTGAGCCAAGTTTCCTGAACCGGCGAACTTGCAAGGATAACCGACTGTTAGACATTTCGATTTTGAGCTCGCAGCGAAATTACGAAGTGAAGGGATTTCGAGAGCGTCAATAGCGGCTGTCAGGGAAAATTTAATAGAGATGCATTTTGATGCATTCACCAAATTCCCATTCCCCGAACACCACTCGAGTACCTCAGTGACTGCCTGCTCGAGCTGTTGAGAATCACTATCCGTCTTGCATGCATGGCATAAAGTCAAGTCATCCGCGTTTTTATAAGTGTCACGTCGTTAGGGGACCGAAGGCTAGACGTGCAATAGTTAAAAAGGAACGGAGAAAGTACTGCGCCTTGTAGCACACCGCAGTTATTTTGCAAGAAGGGTGAGGCAGATTTTAAGGATCGCGAGGGGAACTCTGTCGGCACCAGCCGCTCTGGAGCTCTTGAGGCCAGCCAAAATGTGGGAGATAGAGAATTCGTGAGCGGCAGGAAAACGCTGGGATTGAGAGTTCTAACGAGAGGCAAAATAATTTCTTTTAAATGGTGGTGGCCGTCAAAAGGCCCAACACCATTGCTTGGTTCATGAATGCTTGTTAAACGACAAGAGTCCGAAGTTTTATCGACGGTTAATTGGTTTCATTCAATTGATCACAAAGCGTTGATAGACAATCTTTCCAGTAACCTATTTTATCGAGAGCACACAGGCCATCATGACGATATGTCTTTAGCCTGAGAATCTATACGTTGATTTTTGGAAAAACAAACAGTGTATTAGCTTTTATAAATGTTTAGGCCAATCAGAAATACCAATCGAATTAGAGTCGATTCGATGCAATTCAGCACTCGGTAGCTTTTCAATCGTCCAATTGCTACTAGCTTTGACATTCATCAATTTGACCTGCACATCATAGTCAGCGTTCGAACGAATGTCCTCAATGTTAGCTTGGAGCTCCTCGAAATGTGCCGATTCTCGTCTGACGCCGTCTTTGAAACGCAGAATAAACACGATGAAGAATCCACGGACCTCTTCGGGCGGAACCGATAGTGGAACATTCCACCGCAACCTCAGCTTCTCTGAACAGACTTCATATCGCAATCCTAAATCAGCTATAAATCAGATATAAGGAAATCAAATAAATAAATTTGTCGCGCGATAATTTGTTGACCGATTTTTCACTTTTGTATTTTTCTATGGACACTGGCAATCATGAAAAACAAAAAAAACGTTTAATGCTATTTATTTTGTTCAGATACATTTACTGTTGTGCCAACATTTTGCAGATTCACGAATGTCTCTTGTGCGCATATATTCGCTTGCCTTACACCTCATTGGCCAATTAATAATCAATAGTCACGCACATCATGTATTCCTGTCAACCGGAACAGTTGGCGATAAGTTGATGCAAACAACGAAATCAGCTTTTTTGTGTAGTGAAGGCCAAATAAATGACTCAACCGAGACCAGAACAAGTTCGTTTTCCTGTATTTTTAATTTTTTTCGTTATTCTTTATAATAGTTGGTCTTTGCGTGCAGAGCATTAATCCTCGCCGAATTCTTCTTTCAGCCAAAGCTGAGAGCATCAACGCTGGGCATGTGACAGCGAAAAATAGAAACAGTCGAGCACGTTTTGTAATATGACCAAAGAAACCGAAACACAAACCAAATCCGTGATGATAATGAATTATTCTGGTGAGATATCCCTTAAACATTAAGCTATTCTAAATTTAAACAAGTGTGCAAGCCATTATGGGGTCGAATAAAATAATAAATAAAGGAACCTACGAAAATCAAGGGTCCGAATTGTCCGACTTTCTTCAAAAATCACAAAGGTTATCCCGAATCGGATGTCCAATATGCTGACGATGACGTTGAACTCGCATGAGGGTGTCAAGTTGTTTATTTTAGTAACCGTTTGAGGGTTTATAATTTGGAGCTGTTCACGAAGCGTGGTAGCTGATATCAGTATTTTGTGGATATACTCAGTGTCGATCTCAGCATCCCAAATAATGTAAATACTCGTATAACTTGAGGCCAATGTGAATTCTTTACTCTGAAACGTTGCGAGGCAGGCATTGCAGAGCAGAAAGACCACACAAAACACGGCGACACCCATTCGCCAACTGACCACGCAATCAAAAGCCGCCGTGTTTTAAAAATACGGAACAGTGTCGACCAACTGCACCGCCGATGATCCGTGCACTACGCGTTTATTGGTGCTGGGTAAATTGCTCCTATGGCGACATTATCAACGTGGCAGGGACGAAAGCAGTAAAGACGTGTTGCCGATTCTGGCACATAAAACAGTTTTCTATTCGTTCAGTTTATTCAGTTGCAATAAGCGAAATAAAATAAGAAGTCCCCTCCATGTGCCCGAATTGTATAAATAATGATTTCCTTGTTATTTACCGAAGATACGAACAGTTCTCTTGGACAACATGAAGCCTTTATAATATCACTCTATTTCGGTCTCCATCTGACCGAACAATCGAAAATTCCAAGAACAATTAATACACGTATATTAAAATCAAAATTAGCAAATAAAATGAATAGCATCATACAAAAATCCAGTTATTTGTAGATCGTCTTATCAAATAGGCTCACAGAACCCTCCTACTCTGTTCAAGGGCAGCTGACCGCAACGGTTTATCAGAAAACCATGCATATAGACGATGTTGAACGATTAGAACTATCACTAGCAAACTCGACTATCAATTTTCTCCATGTACTCAATTGACTGTCAATTAGACATAATTTTCGTAATTTAAACAAACCGATTTCAATTAATTTGCCGAAAAACTACACAGAACCACAATAAATAAATTGTTTTATTGGCTTTCAAATTCCGAAACATATGCAAACATTCATGTTGCTTGCGATTTTACATCCTTCAAAATTGAATGGGCATCCGAAAACGCTTCTGCACTGTTTATTTACATATTGCATTTACGGTTTTTCAACCCTATCCATTGAAAAAAGAGTCCATTCAAAGCGAACACACATTTTCATTCAAAAATACAGTTTCTCTTACAATTTAATAACTTATTTGTTATGACCCGTTGGCATCTCCCACCAAACGGAAGGAAGGAGTTCTAGAGAAATATTTTAAACAGTCTCGTACAGAGCGTACAGAGAAATCTGAGTGCCGTATCAGGAATCGGGATAAACACATAAAGAATTAATAAATGTGAATTTATTAAGATAGCTGTTTTCACTGGGTACCGAAACGTATCCCTTACAAACTCTAAAGGATTATTTTTATGTACGCGCTATTTATTTCTTGCATGGTTCTGCGTCATTCGAAATTTGCATAAATTCGTTTTTATCTACTAATGGCACAAACACAGTATTTCAACACAAAAAGATAACTAGTGTCACAGGTAATTATAGTATACCATACCGCCTAAAGATTCAAAACTAAAGACGTAGTCAATAGTTTGCTGTTATTTGGCACCGGCATTTGCGGTCATTGAAACTTCAATGAATAAATACTTTGACCGGTTTCATAAGCACTTGTAATTAACGCAATTGTAAACGTCTCTTGAATGACTTTAATCGAAAATAACAATCACCTAACACATCGATATTTAACGCAACAGATGTACACCAACTATCGCCCTGCTGTATTTTCAAACGTTCAAACAAATCGCATTTTACTGTTCTCTTATTTTCGAATTCCTTGTAGACGGTCAATGGCCTGCAAAGCGATCTGGATGATCTACATTCCAAAATTCGTTCTATGGTCTTTGGCCGACTAACCCGGGACCAAATCGAGTTCACCAGGACGATAGAAAACCGATTCGTAAAGACGTGTCTTAGGGTGGCCGGGAAATAAGACCCGAATGCAGTGCGAAGCATTCATCGAGTCTTCGCAATGGATTTATTTTTTTACCATTTAAGTAGTATATATCCTGCTCCCCCATATTTTCCATAGATGTTTTGGACGTGCTTTCTCGAACTGAGTCAAGTAAACGTCGAACAAAATTCGCATATTACCTCTGATACCCATTGAAATGTACTCTTATAGCCCAATGTCTTCCCGGATCATTCCTCCAGACCCGAATAGCACTGCCTCCCCCAAAACACTCACACCTGGGCGTCGTCACCGTGGGCGACGACGACTCCAATCAAGCATTCCGTGAAAGTCTCGCGTGGCCTCAGAGCTCCCCCTTTCTCTTCATCCACGTCTGTCGCGTGTCTACCGTGTCCAGCATGCATGTATACCGAGGCGGTTGGACGTTCCGTCTGTTTACCCTGCCCGTAACGGCACAACACGACTTTATTTGGCAGTATTCTTGGTGATGCGTTGAGTGGATCAGTAGTGTCTGCCGCGTCTTGGCCAGTATCAATTTCTGCTTGGCGACTTTGTTGAGGATGTGTTCGGTCAGCGTCTGGTATGGGGCGTGGTTCGACTCCCTCTCCGAGCTCATGCACATCTCCATCTATGCTGCCGTTGCACTTGAAGCATTCGTTGTCATGGCAACTACTGTTTTTATTGTTTACTGGTGTGTAGATGTTGAGAAGAAGCTTTCAAGAGCTGCGGTTGATTTGAGACCGCTGTACATGTAGGTGGCGTTCGTTGCGAAGACAGTGCGTCGAACCGAACTTATGAGAACTGTGAGGGTATCATATCTTATGTTTTGCTAATGGAATTCAAAATCGCGTTTGTTTTCATTTTCCAAGCTCATCGCCACATCGGATTAAAGTACAACTGTTGTTCAGATACGTGGATAGACGTAACATTAGATAACTTTAAACCGCTGGTTCTTGAATTGCCTCACAAATCGATGCTCGTTATTTCGAATTGTTGTTTTACGCCTTGTTAACTGCGTTTCAGCTCAACGTCTTTGACGATCACTAAAAAATCATCCTCTGTCCCTTGATGGAGTCTGTAACATACCTCGACCCGAATCGCGCCTTCAAAACCTTCCGTTTCAATCTGCTCAAGGCCAGCGGCATCAGTAAGGACCTTATGTCTCGTTTGAAGTATGCCTACGAAATGCTTGACTCAAAACTGATGCAGTCTTCTCAACGAACACGCAACGGCAACGTCGACACCAAGTCCTCCGCACCCTCAGCGGCTGGCGATGGCCCACCGGTTAGAGAGGATCCCGTTGCCACGGCGATTGCAAGGGGCAAACAGGCGGACGAAAACGCTCTGGCCGCCGTTGACGCATTGAAGAAGAAGTATTAGTAGTAGAGGAAAATAATGGCCGTTTTCACTCACGTTTGTATTACTACCTTTGTAACGGCTAATCCCCACCCGACACCGTCTTCCTCCTGCAACCCAGCCGACAATGATTATTCTTTATCACTCTTACACCCTTTGCAAGTTGTAAAAATTACGCACGTCTCGCAGCGTTTTAGATAATTGGCAGACAGAATTGGTGTGTCCAACAGCATAACTAGATGAATTTGAATTGTATTAAGTGAAAGTCCGGGTTAGAAGTAGGGCTTTCGGCAGAATATTTTGAGATGATCCGCGCATTTCTAGTGAGTGGAATTTTAGTGTTTAGTGAGACTTCCTTGCCCATAGGAGTATGATAGAGGTCTGATTGAGCAGTGATCGTCTGATAAACCGAAACGCGCACAAACCGGTCTGTCTCGAAATCGCGCCTTGTCAGTCAAATAAGAAGAACTCCTTAAGAATGTGAATACGGCACAGCGTTTGTCGCTTCACAAGATGTTTATCTTGATCTCATCGTGTACACTGTAAGTGCCTGTTTGCACATTTTTAGGAATCACCAAGACGGCTAGCCGTATACGTGTCTTGAGAAACGGGATAAATTAACTGGAAACTACAATATTTAATCTGCATCAGAAATGGATGCAAGTGACCGGTACTTAATCTGATTATGAGGTGTTGTTATCGGCTATTGAATTCGAATTTTAAAATGTACTGTGTAAATTGTAATTGATTTCACTGAACCGGCGGACTAAGAACACGGCCTTTGACACCAGACATTTGGCAAATATTAATCGCCACATTGAACTTAAGCACGGGATCAAGCTTTGTTTCACCTAACCGAATTACACAACAAACTACCATTCTCCTTTAAACGCGTTCAACAACATGGAGAGAGCACCAAATTCCCTTTTTTCGACCCTCGGGACACACTTTGACCCTGCGTGTTGATCGACTCACATGACAGCGCAAACGCGGCAGATGTCGACGAAACAATCTTCCTTATAAACAAAATAACAATGGGTCTTTTGGACAGTTGTTTGAAATCAGCCGTGGTAGCTTTTAAAATTCGTCGAATAAACCTTCTGCAACACACAGGCCGTGTTCATGAAGCACGAGACGGCTTAATGCTTTCCTGTAACCATCCTTGGATTCTCAAACGTTCTGCAGGCGATTGAAGCTGGAAGCAATTATGGAGCGGTCATGGTGGGATATGTTTGCTTCGCTTTTTCTGACCTTTGCACTGTCGCAGCTGACTTGCCAACTCAGCTGTTTAGAGCTCTGGATGACCAACGAGACACGTGGTCCTCCCACACATGTGGCCATGTGAGAAAACTTTCGATGTTGTGGTTCACACATTTCGCGATCAGCTGTGGAACCTGGTTAATTGTGTCCAGACACACAGACCTAAGCATTATTTGCCATGGTAGTTATTTTTGGAGCGTGATTAAAAGTACCCAGCTATTGCGTGTGCTGGCAATTTTCAATGGGACTTCTTTTATGGCGATTGAAAGGATAAATAGGTTTTCTTGTTGAGTGACTTATGCTCACGCTGTTTCGTGTTGCATTCTATAGGAAGCCTGGTCTGTAGGTCATCTAAAATACATAAAAGTTGCCCGACATGACATCACTCCCGAGATGCAGTTTGAAACAACACATTAAAATGATGTCCTCAGGGCACGAATTGGATTCGATTACTAACCCCACACGGCCGAAAAACACAGGTTAAAGCCAACACTGTCCTTATATCGCATAATCCGCACTTCTGTCTCTTTCAACTCCACCCCTAGAGACCATACGGAGACGACTTTTAAATGGAAGGTTAAATTACGTCGGCTACGGCTAATCGCCTTTGTACGTCAATGCTGGACTTCAGGGAGAGATAATCAAGGAAACCATTTAGTTAAGAGACGATCCCAATGCCAGTTTAACAGTCCGATGGTGTCAAGATAATTTGACGGAAAATGTGCAGTTAGACCGGAACGCGAAGCGTAAACTGAACTCAAATGACAATTGATCAATCATTCTTCAGTTCTATTAGAGCAAAGTTCCCTATATTATTCCTGCACTATTTTTTTGGATTAGTCGAAGAAATCATTTAAATTTATACAACGATTGTGTTACTGTTATTTGGTGTCTAAAAACAATTATGCCAGTCCGACAGGTATTCGTATGCGCCATGTCCGGAAAGACAGAGCAGCGAGTGTGTTGTGTTATGAGAGCATAGTGGGAATTGAGGTAAATTTGCTAAAGGCGCGCAATTGAGCGGAAAGTCGGATTTTTTTAGACGCAAGCTCTTCCGTTGGTTTTAAAGTACAAACGTGATCTTTTGGGAAACTAAACGAATAACAAAGAAACTGGCTACTAATAAAGAGTTAGTAACACGTCATTAAACGACGTTCAAACTGGCAATATGTTATAGCGGTAACTTAATGGCCTTCAAAACTTATTGAATGAACGATTTGGAAAGTGAAGCTGTTCTTTTATTAAAAAGATAACCTACCTGTTAAGATAAATGATTGCAATTTTATTCCTTGATTTATGGAATTTAAAGGTCAAAACTATTCAAATTTGCTACATTTTGGATTATTATCAAAGTTAATAAGTCTGCATTTTCATTCCGTACAAACCCGGTGGCCACACGTGCACTGATACGCACCCCAACCCACCAATCGGCTGTCATCTCAGCTAATTTAAACAACCGACACATAAAAGCACACCTCCGACAAAAGGAGTAGGTGTAGCTTCGTTAATCCTTTATTCAGTTAATTAATGCGATCTTCTATATTGACTATTATAAACAATATTTCTGGGAATACAGCGCCTACAAGCTATGTTCTTCAGGGTCCATGGTTATAAAACCTCTTAATATTTTCTGTAATGCAAAAGAAATGCAGAAACCACACCAGGCGATAACTGAAGCAACTGGGATGAAAGAAGAGTATAAAAACTAAATATTACAGTCACATTGGAGTCCCTAGTAACTGTGACGAAGCGGACAAAGCTGTTAAAGTATCCAGCATAATTTTTAAATTACTCGATCGCAGGTATGCCACTTAAAGTGCCGCAATTTACTAAAGTCAGTAATCTTAACCGCAACTTCAAATAATAAAATAAATTCCTGATTACACAAACATCCATGCTTCATTTTGCGTGGCTCTCTGAATTGAATTTTAAATCTTTCGAATTTAAACACCGTTTCTTTTAATTCAATCTGCAGCAGAGGCATCAATCAATCTGTACTGTAGATTCGCTTTTATTCGTAACCTTCCTTTGTTTACTTTCCCGTTTTTTGTGCAATTAACGAATGTTCGCCATTGACAAAAATCCTTACGCAAAATTCACAACGCTTACTGCAGTTAGGCAAACGACTGTTATCGCCGTTCGATTGATACATTTGCTGGACTACTTTCTCTCAGAGAAGCGATATTTTACGTTAAACTTCCTCGACACTCTCAAAGAAATCGCTTTCAGACGGCTTTAAATGTCAAAACAAAATACAGCTGTGATTAAATAGAAGAACCGACTATAGCTCGCAGAATGACACTGCATTAAGTAAGCTTTTTTTTATTTTACTGTAATTTTTAGAAAGCGTTTTGTATTAAAGAAAAAGTTATTCGCACGATTGTTTTATTTGAACTTCGGGGCGAGGCACCATAATATTATCTCGCACTTGACGGACCTACGACGGTGCAAAAGAAAAGTATCACAGAACATGCTCGAAAAAAACAATAACTAACTAAAATGAATATTTTAAAGTGTATTGACAACTTGTAATACAGAAATTTCTGCGTTCCATTAATATGCCAAATGTTTTTCTATATTCTTCAAAGACGCCGAATGTTGAGAGACTTGGGTCGGTGTAAATTATAAACAAAACTCATGATCAAAGAAAAACGAACGGTTTTCCAGTGAACCACGATCAAGCGTAAATAGAAATTAACGGATAATGTAAGGTTATCATTATTCTAAAGTAATGGAAAGTTACGATACCTTCTTGCGTAGTTATGAAGACGCAAGCAGAATACGGTGTTAGCATTGACCAACGATCTTCCTTGTTAAACAATTCGGGAGCAACGCGGATTTCAAGTTTCCCTGGGCTCTAGTTTTTCAAACTGCATTTGAGCCACCGTGTATAGACTCGTGTTATGGAACAGCAGCATGCCAGAAAACATGCCTGGAGGCCAGTTAATAGTGATTGATGTAAAACGTCGAATTACGGAAATATACGCCTCTGGTTCTGCAACCGAAAGCGTAACAAAAAATGATGCGAGAATTTAGGCCGTGAATTCATTCCCAATTAACTGAATCATTTTTTTAAATTATACCAATACGCATATATAACATAAATTTACGCCGGTCATGTATTGCGTTGTACAATAGTCTATAGAATTACCATCGGTATTGTTGCTAAGAATGTATTGAGAATGAAGGCGCAGTTTTGGCCATAACGCGTCGTTCGAAGACATTTAGCCCCCATTCTAACATCAACATTGTAAGTCTTATTCGATTTGAAGTCCTTAACTTCAGCAAACCCTTTTTCCAACGACGCTGAGACGAAAATAGTGAAATCAGACATCCAAACTTTGAAAATAACGCATATTGTAACGGCATCTTCCCCTGGAACATCAAGGGTAGAATGCCAGTTAAGTTTAACGCTCTCCGAATTACGGGTTGGCTGTAGTTGAAGACTTCCACGCGAGGTATCTGCAAAACAATTAGAGAAACAGTTTCAAATAATTCTAGCCACCTATAAAGTCTATTGGTAAACGAAATTTTGCGGGCATATGAGCAAGTCAATATGACATAAGTACACAGGGTTTTGGGTGCGCGGACAATCAGGCGATTATATGCCCACGCCAGGTTGTAATAAAGTGACCACAATTTAATTTCGTGTTAATTGTTTTCCCATTTACACATTTAACGAATAGATTTTACTAACTTGTACTAATAGTGAACATCCCGTGCATGGGAAGTAGTTTCCAGTACAGAACATTAATTGATAGTCCGTAGAAGATCTACACGGTGTAGGTGATTTTGACTTGCAATTTGTCGAGGACTGTGTGGCTTGATATGAGTGGCGTTCAGTAGATACGTTATATGTAACCATACGCAACGATAAAAAATACGTTCAGATAATTTACGTCTTTTTTGAACATATTCGTTTGTAGATTCCAGCTCACGTTGATTCCATGATAAAGGCTTAAGCATTTGAATTGAACTGCCTCTGAAATTGGGAAAACAAATGTCCGCGTCACAATACATACAATTTCTGAATAACAGTGATGCCTATAAAGAAACACACCTAATGATTTCGTTCGCACTCTCTGCCCAATCGGTGTTACTTTAAAATATGTGTCCAGTTGTAAGTTGCTGACCATTTAAAATCCAGAATTGTAAATTTTCACAAAACCAAAATCGATATTTTTTATGTTCTCACTGATTATCACTTTACGCAATGAAATGCTAGAAAATGGGGTGGCGCGTTCCAGGACGTTACTCATTCGCACTCTCCCTCATTGGCTTACAGACTTTACTGCCCCAATCACGTTATTACTAGAAAATCGAGAGGGTTAAATACTAAATCCATTTGATGTTGAGATGTTTGCAGCGATTTTGAGTACACTCGCACAACGAAGTCAATGATCTTAGTTGCTCAATGGAATACGGCCAAAGCTTGACAGAACATCTAGCTAACGCGATTTTAGAACTGATTCTTTATTGGGTAAAACATTTTCACAAGAATTAAGGGCAGATATGACTAGCAGGCAAACACGTGACCCTACTTCCAGTCCAACGTTTAATCATGTACTGCACATATTAGCCCCGGTTCAGTGCGCTATTAACAGTGGTCTCTGGCAGACAGTTAAACACGGTGCCAGATGAAAAATTGGCATCAACATGTTCTTGGTTCTTCTGTTCTGCAATATATATTTGAAACACACTCTGAGTCAATTTGTAAATCCACACAGTCAAGCAGTTATACAAGTATTGTTATCATATGGGATCAAAGAATTAACGATGATTAGTATTTCGATCGAATAATAGTCTTGGCTACCCCACATCGCCAAAAGCTTACCAACGCGTTATGAATATCACTTCCTTAAAACCGTCAACCGATTTCAACACGAGCATTAGTCGAATAGACGTCCGAAATTGAGTTCTTATGTTAGTTTTTGAAGAAAAGAGGGCTATTCGGGCGCTTGATTTGCGCAGGTTTTCTAATGATGTGCTTGCATTTGTGTAAAGTTCGCTCGAATCAACCCTAGCTCAGTATTCGATGATCTATCTAGATGCATCATCAAGCTTGTGTTATCCTCTTCTCGTGTCTTCAGACGATTTCTCGATGACAATCTTTTTATCAGTTAGAAGAAAAGAATCCTAAACAACTGACGTCTATCGAAGGCGTTTGTTTTGCTTCGTCGATAATTGGCTTACGACGAATTTATTTGTTGGTATTTGTTGTACACCGGCACCACTTCACTAATTTCGAACCCCTATGTTAGTCCACCTTCTTGATTTACATTCACGCTCCATGAGACCAAATAATACCCATCAATGGCATTCCAATCAAATCGGCAACACTTTTTTAACCTTCATTAATTGTCACTATTGTCTGGTTCCTTCAAAGTTAGTCTGTCCTACCGCAAACGATGCGAATCACGTTTTCAATCATAAAGCTTAATTTTTTTATTTCCGAGAGACATTGTCTTGCTAATGCACATGAACGCTACAGATACTAGGGTTGCATTTCCTCAAAACCTTAAACGGGTTTCGTTTTAAGGGTTGTTTAGGTCTAATCAACAGCATCCGCTTCGAGTCGAAAAATAAGTAAATATTCAATTACCCAATTCTTTTGATTAGTCTATTCCGTTTGTCGTATCTGTTGGTTAAAGAGCTGTATGGACGTCGCCAACCAATATTTTCATGCTTTTCGGAGATTCGCACGCTAACATGGGACCGACTTCACGGTTTGCATGCGTTTCTAAACTAAGTCATTTAAGTAAATA
>JAPUBX010001659.1:0-177679 GCA_028672205.1 Proteocephalus fallax | reverse complement strand
AGATGATATCATCGCGGCTCACATGCAGTGGTTGTAGCAGGAGAGACGAGCATTCCGTAATCGCCTCTGTAGTAGCAGTTCTGGATAAGTAATGGACATGCTGGATATGTTTGGCAGGCTGATGAACCACGTCATAAGTATAGGTGCTCAAAGCGAGACGCCACCGTTGAACCATAGCTGCAGAAGCCTTTGACAGTAAATTACTTGGATTGTAAATGAATGTCAAAGGTTCGTGAATCTTCCTCCAAATAAGTATTTATGCAACCGCATCACAGCCCAGAAAACCGCTAAGGCTTCGCGATGCGTTTGGGCGTATCCACGTTCAGCTGTGGACAACCGCCGTGATATGCAGACAACAGGTCGGCCCTCTTGCTCCAACACGGCAGCTATGCCGGAGGGCGACGCATCAATAATCAGTGTTAGATGTATTCTTGGTGCAAACGGTTGTAGGATAGCTTCTGAATTCAAGAAACCGAGCAACTTCCGTAATGCCTGCTCATGCATAGAATTCCATTGGAAGGTTGGCGCATTCTGAAGCTCAAATAAGCAATCAGCGATACCAATAAAATTCGGTATAAACCGGGAATAGTATTGAATGGCTCCCATAATAGAGCGTAATTGACTGAAATTCGACGGGGACTGCATTTCCACCAAAGAATTCAGTCTTTTCTTGTCTGGGTAAAATCCAGACTTATCGACAGTAAAACCAAGAAAAATCAAACCTTAGGACAGCAAATTTGCATTTCGACCACATTATGTTTGCCAATAAACATTCTATTTAATTCGTATGATTGCAAAAGAAACCGAAATCAAGTGGGCGGATGCTATCTATGTGTTCTGTGTTAACTGAAGTCCCGCACTTTACAGAAACAACCCACGCAGAGTTGCAAATGAATGTAAGAGTTTCCGCAGCATGGAAATTGATTTGTCATAATTACATTAGAAACCGATGCCTGTGACATTTTTGTAGCTCTATCACCTTTTGACGACTGTTAACAATATTGAAGAAACCTCTTCACGATGAACTTCCTTCTCCACCAATTCGGCCACCTTATCGACTAGGGCAAATAGAATGCGCAACGCGGATCGTCCTCTATAGAATCTTCGGCACAGCGTTGTTCTCCTAAGTGGAACCTGTCCTTAACCTTTGCCAAACTATCAGCATGGAAATCATTAACCCTGTCAGCCGGAGCGCTTATTAGTTAATAGACTCTTGCTGGTTTCGGAATGTCCGATGGTTAAGTTGTCGCAATAGCGTAGCCGTTCGACAACTGCAAGCTGTCTCCTAAAGGGGAATGTATATCTAGTAGCCAGTAGATGCGTATTCTTTAACTCCCCCGTTTAAACGAATCACTATCTACCGCAGTAATAATAATAACAATTCCTCCTACACACCATGAAATAAGCGTATTTGCAAATTCTGCAGTCGCGCTCATTGTACTTCGTTATGCAACCGTCTTGCAACCCTCGAAAACCTCCTCACCGGCCCGTTTTTTTCTTTCTTCAACAACCAAAATTTATTAAATGTGCTGTAATTGCCCTTAAGGTGTTCGATTAATCACTCACATCGAACCTTTGTTCTCGTTATCCTCGCTTGCAGGCAGACAGGAAGGTTACTAGAATTTGCACCTTGGTATCAAATAATGCAATTTCTAATCAATATTATTAATAGTGTTTTATTGCCAGGAACACACCGGTTGAACGTAAATATCTCTTTGTTTTGAAGTTATAAAGCACTGTCAAAAATAATCATTCATAGTTTGTGTTTAAAAAATATTTAAAGGAATTAAGTCTGTTGAGTCTCATCGACGCAGAGTTTTGGTAGTTAAAAAAGCTAGTTCGAGAGAGTAATGTCATAATAATGCCTCTGACATGCGTCGGCTTCAGGTTTGTCAATTATTTCTGTCACTAACACTCCTTCTACTAAATTACACTTTGGGCCCTAATGATACGATTAGAAAAGAAATCATTTGGATATCAATAATATGCTTTTATTCCAAAGCAAGCAACAAAATGTCTGAATACAAAAATATTTCAAAATCGTAAAATACTCAAATCTTTCTGAATAATGCAATCATTTTCTTTCCGTCTAGTGTTTCTTTCCACCAAGTCTCGGTGTCTTCGAGAGTGTTTTCCCGCACCTTCTGCAACATACGCATTCGTCCTTGCAACTATCCATGCAGAACGGGATGAGACAGCAGCCAAGTACGCCGCTGAAACAAGAAAATGTCTCGTTATCACAAGCTCAATAATTGATAGATTTAGTCTTGGTGGGATTTTCTTTCCTTACCCAAATAGGGCAATCATTGAGCAGGCCAACCAAGTGCAGCCACCACGGTGATATTTGATCTTGGTTTCAATTTCTGCCTTGCACTTGGGGCAGTAATCGGTTACTCCGTGTGCTCCATCTGAAATAATAATGACATGACCATAAATGTCTGGAGGACATCGACAGACTCGCTTAAACCAATATTATGTCATCTATTGCGGTTTGAATTTGTTTCAATTGAACCAAGCGAACTCAGCATAAACTTACTTGGCGGTTGTGGGATGCACACCGTTGGTTGCTGCGGTTGCTGAATCGTTGGATCTAGAAAGAAATGTTGTGATTACAAATGGTGCAAAATCGTTTGTAGTATCGTTGATAAATAAAATCTATCCTCAAAATAACACTTTGTTGCAGGGAATAACTGTCAACTTCTGTTTTAACCGACATAATTCACAAAGAATAAACATGGTGATTTCATTGCCTCTTGCGGTAACTTGTCGTAATTAGATAAAATAAAAACATACACGTTGGGTTGTAGATTGGCGGTTGTGTGAACCCATCATTGCCACCGACAGGATATTGGATTGCTGATTTTTCGTCCATTTGCAACGTTAGTCTGTTTAGGATAAAGAATGACATACAAATTGTCCGATTTAAGGGGAATGATTAAATTGCAATAATAAGATTTTATAAATGGTTGTCTTTTCACGTAAATACATTACTGTATTCTGAAATGAGCCCATGTATAAACTACGAGCTGTAAACTTACACTAATGTTAAACTGTTTACGTGAATGATGGCCTTCGTATTTATATGACCTACTACTAATTCAAACAAAGAAACATGCAGATATATCAGTAGATTTTTATCGATTTATTTATTGATTATTTACCAATGAAAGTTTGCTGTTGTTGTAGTAGTAATATCACAAGTAGTCGAAGTTGAAGTAGTAGTAGTAGTAATAGTAGCGTAATGTGCATGCATGAATCCACCATTGAATACTCCTGTCGCCGCATTCGGGTGTATCATACGTAGCATGGAGATACCCATTCGGAATTAACGGTCGCAATGCTAGAATTTTCGAGTCAATCAACGATTAAAGAGTTTTATTATTTTGATAGATATGACCGTTTTCCTGATTATAATAACGATTGGGCAACAACTCTGGTGTCTCCATCATGACGCCGATAGGTGGAGATTAATTGAGAGAGATGTATCCTATTAAATATATTGCAGAACCAGGTTTAAATGCAGTAGCAGAAATCCCATACGGTCTCGCATGCTATAATCGACGCCCAGCAATCGGTAATTTTTATCCGTGGCCATCACACAAATCGATATATTCTCAAAGGTTTTCAGGACACTCTGTGGGGGCACCAAGGCTCCACTTCGTTCACGATAGTATGTCCTACACTTGCGAATGGAAAACGATAAATTTCTTACTTTCGCACCTAGGATTAACTGTGGGGCGTTGCAGTCGAGTCTTTTTAAGCGAACAATTGGAATTTTTCTGGCATGGTTGGTTTGGAAAACGGTCGGTTTTACTCAGCGGTTCACTGGAACGGGTGAGTCTTGCGAATCGAAGGGCGATTATTATTATTATTATTGAGACGCAATAATAGCAAGCTAGACCTCGAAAGGATTTCACCTAATCATCGTTGAACGGAAGGGACCAATTGTTGACGTCTTTGACTTTCTCAGGTTCGGTACTATTTAGCATCGAAGCCTTTAATTTATTTCGAAATTCGCCAATGAATGCGCATCATGACTCTTTAATCGACAATGTCTGCATCTCCGAAAAATCCCTTGAGCCCTTTCGCCAGTTCTAAGCCGAATAAACCACATAGGAAAGGCAGTCGGCCGTGTGATAAACATGTCTAAAACCAAAGTCTTCTGGACATTCTTCGAAATCCATTCCAAAGAAATATTTACCCAAACGACTCGCTGTTTAAGTATATTCCAGCCTGGAAATAACTTGACTCAACAATACTCCAAAATGGCCAAGCGAACGAGGAGGAGGGTCCAAGCAGCTGCGTACAAACCCACGGGGCCGAGCTAAAATACGAAATCGGACTTAGATTCGCGTCTTTCATGCCCCTATTTGACCCATCATAACCTACGGCTGTGAAAACTCGTCACTACGTATCGAAGACATCAGGTTCTAAGAAATATTCGATCACTTATAACCTTAGTTTACGTATTATAAATACACTTGTTTCTCAAATATATCGCTCGTGGTATTTCATATTATGTTAAGAAAACGCAATTTACATTATCTTGAAACGGTAAATGAAATCCAGTTTCATATTTTCTATATATAAAGTTGTTTCAATGAGCACCATTTCGTATATATATGAAGGTTATACTTCACGAAAACATCATCGCTTAAACGTTAGTTTCTCAATTCTATAATAGGCTTTACTCTATTGAATGGATATTTAATTATTACTTTCTGAATCTAACGAATATTTTTCCTGCTTTTTTATACGAACAGAAAATCGTTACAAATGGACCAGGAACTAAAGACCGGTGGGAATTATTGATATCATTCTGACTATTTATACACGTTAGACATTTTAATCGTCCTTTGATAATTTTTAAACGTTGTTTTATTTATAAAACCAATGCTGTGCGTGACTAAATTGGCATTATAACACCTTGTTCTTTCTAGTCCCAACAACTGAACAACCGCCGGTTTACGAACCACAACCACCAAGTAAGTTGTTTTCTACGCTTCCTTCGGTGTTCCAAATCAAGAAAACTCACATTAGTTAACCCCCAAATATTTATTCTGCCTATTAACTTTAGTTCCTTTGTTAGAATTCATTCCTTTATTTTCCAGATCCATTCCAGGGATCAAACGAGATATGCCCTAAGTGCAAGGAAGATATGGGGACTGAACTAAAGCCTCGTCCAACCAAATGCGCTTGGATTGCGTGCACGACCATAGCTATGTTTGGGTAAGGAAGCCAATCACTTCTCGTTACTCGGACCATCATTTAATGAGCCTGTATTGACAACTTTCTTCTTTCTTATTTCAGAGGCGTTCTTGGGTGTTGTGTCATCCCATTGTACATGAAGAGCTGCAAGGAAGATCGTTTATGTTGCAAAAAGTGTGGAAAGCCAATGCCGACACACGATGAGAAGAAGCAGAAGAAGACGAAGAAGTGATGCGCAAGCAATCGATAGAGTCAAAAGAAAACAATTTTACTATTCAGAAAGATTATCTACCTGTATATGACTATTTTTGTATTAAGTTATTTGTATGTGTACCTGGAAATAAAGACATATTATTCAGATTGATTAGAATCGATTCTATTATTCGGTGCCAGGGTGCAAATTCTAGTCCACTTACCTGTCTGCATGCCTGCCTGCCTGCCAGGATTACGAGAGCAAACGTGCCATGGGTGTGTACGAGATAATACCTTAAGGGCAACATTTAGCTGACCATCGGCGACAGACGAAGTGACAGTGTAAACGCTTTACCAAATCTGGCGTGAACGAAATCCAGATACAAGGAAATCTGTAGGACGCGTTTTGCAGCGTCGTGTTCGTAGGCACGGCACTAATCGTAATTTACATCTGCAGCATGTGACAGGGAATCGTTATGTCCGATGCTATGCCTTTCCATTGACGTTGCTTATTACGCATTTACTGCAGCTTACCTGCTCCGTTCAATTTGATGTCTAATTGACGTTTACGTTTATCAATGCGCGATTTCAGATTGCTCAGCCAAAAGAAGAGATGAACCTGTAGCTGTTTGTTCGTTTTACTAGCATGAGTTGATAGAAACATTAATCAGACAACAATTGGCATAGAACATTAGGATTGCGAGTGTCTACAATTCGTTGCTATGCTCTCGGAATTATTACACATTTATTCGAGCACTCACCTCTTTATTTTATCGATCATCGCACCAACGGTCTTTGCAGTGATGATTTGGAAACAAAAATTGCCATTCGAAATATCCACAAGTGTTTTTATTTCGCCAAACAATCCTGCGAAGACCTTATGTGCCACGTGAAGTCAAACGATGGGAATTTCGAGTTTAACTGTTACTCTGGTAATGCATTTTCTAACCGCCGTTGGCAGAAACCCCTATTGACATGCTGACTGTAGGAAATATAGTTGTGTTTTCGCAACAATGAAATCGAATTTCGCGTAGTTTTGTTTAAAACGGGATTTAAAGAATACGCATCTTCTGGCTACTAGATATCATTCCCCTTTAGGGGGCAGCTTGCAGGTGTCGAACGGCCACGCTATTGCGTCAACATAAACCTCGGACATACAGAAACCAGCAAGAGTCTATCAACTAATTTGCGCTCCGGTTGAAAGGGTTAATGATTTACATCCTGATAGTAAGGCAAAGGTTTAGAACAGATTCTAATTTTGAGAACAGCGCTGTCTCGAACATTCTATGAAGGACGATGCGTGTTGCGCATTCAATTTGCTCGAGTCGATAAGGCGGCTAAAATAATTGAGAAGGAATTTCGTCGTGAAGCAGTTTCTTCAAATGGTAAAGAATGGTAAAAACGTGACGGATCTACAAAAGGGTCACAGGAATCGGTTTCTAATGTAATTTTGACAAATCATTTTCCATCCTACGGAAACTCTTACATTCATTTGCAACTGTACGTGCGTAGTTTCTGTAAAGTGGAGGACTTCTTTTAACACAGAACACATACATAGTATACGCCCACTTGATTTGAGTTTTTTTTGCAATTATGCGAATTCAATTTCCACGTAATAATGCGTGGGTAGTCGCAGTCGTTGCAGTTGCAGGGGAGGTTTTAATTTAGTTTTAATTGAGTCTTGGAAGCTCAATTCGTGAAGCTCTTTTCCGCGATTCGTCAAATCCATGTACACTTTGTTTTTTCAAATAATTGGAGAGATTAAATGAAGAAAAATGCGATAGTCAGCCAATCGATCGAAAGCAGACGATTTTCAAAAACACGAAGCAGCATTCCAATAGATATCATTCACCTTGAGGAGACATCTAGACGTTATAAAAGGGTCACGGGTTTGCGCCAACGTCGAAGGCTCGATATGGGACTGTCTGCGTGTCGGGTATTGTCTGTCTGGGGCGTTTAAATTGGGAGAAGGCGGTTGGTCGGTTAGGGGTATCCGCGTTTTAAGAAAATGTAAATTTCGTTTTCTTAACATAATATGAAATACGACGAGCGATATATTTGGGAAACAAGTGTATTTATAATTCGAAAACTAAGGTTATTAGTGATCGAATATTTCTTAGAACCTAATGTCTTCGATACGTAGTGACGAGTTTTCACAGCCGTAGGTTATGATGGGTCAAATAGGGGCATGAAAGACGCGAATCTAAGTCCGATGTCGTATTTTCGCTCGGCCCCGTGGGTTTGTACGCAGCTGCTGGAACGCATTCCTCAACCTGTAGGCTCGTACTTGCACCTCCTCCTCGTTCGCTTGGCCATTTTGGAGTATTGTTGAGTCAAGTTATTTCCAGGCTTGAATATACTTAAACAGCGAGTCGTTTGGGTAAATATTTCTTTGGAATGGATTTCGAAGAATGTCCAGAAGAATTTGGTTTTAGACATGTTTATCACACGGCCGACTGCCTTTCCTATGTGGTTTAGTCGGCTAAGAACTGGCTTAGGGGCTCAAGTGATGTTTGGGAGATGCAGACATTGTCGTTTAATGAGTCATGATGCCCTTTCATTGGCGAATTTCGAAATAAATTAAATGCTTCGATAGTAAATAGTATTGAACCTGAGAAAGTCAAAGACGCCAATAATTTGTCCCTTCCGTTCAACGATGATTATGTGAAATCCTTTCGAGGTCTAGCTTGCTGTTATTGCGTCTTCATAATAATAATAATAATAATAATCGCCTTCAGATTCGCAAGACTAACCCGTTCCAATAAACCGCTGAGTACAACCAACCGTTTTCCAAACAAAACATGCCAGAAATGTTTTACTTCTAAGTTTAAAAAGACTCGCCTGCAACGCCCCACAGTTTATCCTAGGTGCGTAAACCAGTAGCCATGTAAACAGCGGGGTCCTATCCAAGACCGGCGACGAATACAGAGAACATGTTTTCCAATACGGAAGCCCAACCGTTGGCAAAACGAAAGACAACTGGGGTTTTCGAGGTTCCTGGTCATGTTGATCGAAAGCAACTCTTCGAGACTTGAAAATACAGAATGAAGCAACAATTTCGATGAAAGTAATAACTTTATCGTTTTCCATTCGCAAGTGTAGGACATACTATCGTGAACAAAGCGGCGCCCTGGTGCCCCCCACAGAGTGTCCTGAAAAATCTTTGAGAATATATCGATTTGTGTGATGGTCACGGATAAAAATCACCGATTGCTGGGCCTCGATTAAAGGATGCGAGACAATACGGGATTTCTCCAACTGCCTTTAAAACTGGTTCTGCAAAAAATTAAATACGGTACATCTCTCTCAATTAATCTCCACCTATCGGCGTCATGATGGAGACACCAGAGTTGTTACCCCATCGTTATAATAAACACGCTGAACAGGAAAACCGTCATATCTATCATTATAATATAAATCTTTAATCGTTGTTTGACTCAAAAATTCTAGCATTGCGAATGAGTATCTCCATGCTACGTATGATACACCCGAATTGGACGACAGGAGTATTCAATGTTTGATTCATGCATGCACATTACGCTACCACTACTACTATACTACTCCACTACGACTACTTATAACATAACTACTACAACAACAGCAAACTTTCATTGGTAAATAAGCTTTGAATAAATAGATACAAATCTACTGATATATGTGCATATTTCTTTGTTTGAGTGAGTAGTAGGTCATATAAATACGAAGGCCATCATTCACGTAAACAGTTTAACATTCGTGTAAGTTTACAGCTTGTAGGTTATACATGGGCTCATTTTAGAATACAGTAATGGATTTACGTTAAAAAACCAACCATTTTGAAAACCATTTTAATAATTCCGCTTAAATCGGACAATTTTTATGTCATTCTTTATCCTTAACAGACTAACGTTGCAAATGGACGAAAAATCAGCAATCCAATATCCTGTCGGTGGCAATGATGGGTTCACACAACCGCCAATCTACAACCCAACGTGTATGTTTTTATTTCATCCAATTACGAAAAGTTACCGTAGAGGCTATGAAATCACCATGTTTATTTTTTGTGAATTATGTCGGTTAAAACAGAAGTTGACAGCTATTCCCTGCAACAAAGTGTTATTTTGATTATAGATTTTATTTATCAATGATACTTCAAACGATTTTGCACCATTTGTAATCACAACACTTCTTTCTAGATCCAACGATTCAGCAACCAACGGTGTGCATCCCACAACCGCCAAGTACGTTTATGCTGAGTTCACTTGGTTCAATTGAAACAAATTCAAACCGCAATAGATGACATAATATTGGTTTAAGCGAGTCTGTCGATGTCCTCCAGACATTTATGGTCATGTCATTATTATTTCAGATGGAGCACACGGAGTAACCGATTACTGCCCCAAGTGCAAGGCAGAAATTGAAACCAAGATCAAATATCACCGTGGTGGCTGCACTTGGTTGGCCTGCTCAATGATTGCCCTATTTGGGTAAGGAAAGAAAATCCCACCAAGACTAAATCTATCAATTATTGAGCTTGTGATAACGAGACATTTTCTTGTTTCAGCGGCGTACTTGGCTGCTGTCTCATCCCGTTCTGCATGGATAGTTGCAAGGACGAATGCGTATGTTGCAGAAGGTGCGGGAAAACACTCTCGAAGACACCGAGACTTGGCGGAAAGAAACACTAGACGGAAAGAAAATGATTGCATTATTCAGAAAGATTTGAGTATTTTACGATTTTGAAATATTTTTGTATTCAGACATTTTGTTGCTTGCTTTGGAATAAAAGCATATTATTGATATCCAAATGATTTCTTTTCAAATCGTATCATTAGGGCCCAAAGTGTTATTTAGTTAAAGCAGTCTTAGTGACAGAAATATTTGACAAACCTGAAGCAGACGCATGTCAGAGACATTTTTATGACATTACTCTCTCGAACTAGTTTATTTAACTCCCAAAACTCTGCGTCGATGAGACTCAACAGACTTAATTCCTTTAAATATTTTTAAACACAAACTATGAATGATTATTTTTGACAGTGCTTTATAACTTCAAAACAAAGAGATATTTACGTTCACACCGGTGTGTTCCTGGCAATAAACCACTATTAATAATATTGATCAGAAATTGCGTTATTTGATACCAAGGTGCAAATTCTAGTACCCTTCCTGTCTGCCTGCAAGCGAGGATAACGAGAACAAAGGTTCGATGTGAGTGATTAATCGAACACCTTAAGGGCAATTACAGCACATTTAATAAATTTTGGTTGTTGAAGAAAGTAAAAAACGGGCCGGTGAGGAGGTTTTCGAGGGTGGCAAGACGGTTGCATAACGAAATACAATGAGCGCGACTGCAGAATTTGCAAATACGCTTATTTCATGGTGTGTAGGAGCGGTAGAGGGTGATTTGTTTAAAACGGGAGTTAAAGAATACGCATCTACTGGCTACTAGATATCATTCCCTTTGAGGAGACAGCTTGCAGTTGTCGAACGGCTACGATATTGCGACAACTTTACCATCGGACATTCCGAAACTAGCAAGAGTCTATTAACTTATTCGCGCTCCGGCTGAATCGATTAATAATTTCCATGCTGATAGTTTGGCAAAGGTTAAGGACAGGTTCTACTTTGGAGAACAGCGATGTTCCGAAGATTCTATAGAGGACGATCCGCGTTGCGAATTCTATTTGCCCTAGTCGATAAGGTGGCCGAAATGGTGGAGAAGGAAGTTCATTGTGAAGAGGTTTCTTCAAATTGTTAGCAGTCGTAAACTGGTGATAGAGCTGCAAAACGGTCACAGGCATCGGTTTCTAATGTAATTATGACAAATCGATTTCCATGGTGCGGAAACTCTTACATTCATTTGCAACCCTGCGTGCGTAGATTCTGTAAAGTGTGGGGTTTCAGTTAACACAGAACACATGCATAGCATACGCCCACTTGATTTCGGTTTCTTTTGCAATTATACGAATTAAATTTCCACGCTGCGCTAACTGTTTATTGGCAAACATAATTATGCGTGGGTAGTAGCAGTCGTTACTGTTGCAGTGGAGGTTTTAATTTTGTCTTACTTGAGTTTTTTAAGCTCAATTCGTGACGCTCTTTTCCGCGATTCGTCCAATCAATGTACACTTTGTTTGTCGAAATCATTTGAGAGATTAAATGCAGACGAATCGCGATAATCAGCCAATCGATAGACAGCAGACGATCCTCGGACAAGGCTATTCTCGTCTGCGGGATATTAGTAAAGTTGTTATTACTTAAATATCGGGAATCGGATTAGAATTATTTGAACTAGTTATATAGGCGAGCGGTGATTATCGATAAATAATCCACCCAGCAAATAACTGTCTTAGATTTCGATGGAATTGTTTATTGTGGATTATTGGAGTAAAATGTAGCCATAGGAAGGTTTAATTTTAACATGGGTTATCGATTTTGACTGGGTCGATGATGAAGCAGGCGCAGGTTTTCTATCGTGGGATGAAGTTTACAGAGGGACTGATAAAGACGCGATTCTGTCAGACGATGGAAATCGTAACGATGTGTCCCTTTTTCCAATGCGTGATTCGTGGGGGCATTGGATTCACTTGAAGAAGTGTCTGGTTTGGTGTAAAATACAACAGTAAATACGGAAATCTCGTAAGGCCTGTTCGTATTATTAGCTCTTTTTTTCATTTTCCGGGGACCTATTTACACTGTAGAATTCATAAACTGGATTGAATAAACATTGTTTATGCTACTAGATCATTCATTGGACGTAGTATGGCAGTTGATTGTTTGTTAGTATCGCGGCCCCTCCGCGGATACCCCTTCACCGCCAACCTCCTTCTCCCTATTTATTGGGAATAGCGCATTGATCAACGTAAACGTCAATTAAGCATCAAATTGAACAGATCAGGTAAGCTGGAGTAAATTCGTAATCGGCAACGTCAATAGAAAGACACAGCATCGGACATTACGATTCTCTCCTACATGCTACAGAATTCAATTACGATTAGTACCGTGCCTACGTACACGACGCTGCAAAACATGACCTGCAGGTTTCCTTGTATCCTGGGTTTATCTGGATTTCGTTCACGCCAGATTTGGTGTAGCGTTTACACTGTCACTTCGTCTGTCGCCGATGCTCAGCTACATTTTGCCCTAATGGTATTATTTCGTACATACCCATGGCACAGTTGCTCTCGTTATCCTGGCAGGCAGGCATGCAGACGGGTAAGTGGACTAGAATTTGCACCTTGGCACCGAATCATAGAATAGATTCTTATCATTCTGAATAATATGTGTTTATTGCCAGGCACACATACAAATAACTGAATACAAAAATCGCTCTATACAGGTAGATAATCGTTAATCAGGATTTTGTTCACGCCAAATTTGGTGTAGCGCTGACTCTGCCACTTCTCCCGTCGTGTTAAAGAAGAATCTGTTCTACATTACAGTAATAAAAATCATTGAAATCTTTTCTGTGAGAAGCCATAAACTTATAATGAATTGGTTTTTTCATTTTCTGAAAGACTAGGACACTAATTTTATTGGGTGAATGGGTAATGTAAACCGCTCAAGGGAGACTGAAATAAAAAATATGATGCATATAACCGCTACCAGAGAAGTTGGCAGCATGACGATCTATGAATCTTCGGTATTATTTCCTTATACCGGCGAATGTTATTGTTAACAAGCCGTTACGCAGACTGTATAACTTTGCCTGAGTGTTTGTTCAAAATGAGGTGACGGCAAATTTCGCTTAGATATTGCAGGTTCTCTAAATCGCGTAAGTCGAGACACAACTAATAAAATCGATTACGAGCTAGCTGTTTTGGACAGAATGGCATTTGTATGGATTCAAGTAATATCGCTGTTATCTGAGCATAAAAAAACAAATCAATCAATTAAACATAATAACAACCAACAATGGTTTTTGCATCGAAAATTGCTTTCACATGAACGGGAATTACGACCGGATATCTCGTATATATCAACGACGGTTTCCTTTCAAATATTTGCATCCATGCATGGAAATTAAAATTACTCGTTTTGTAAATGTAAAGATCAAAATAAATCACAAATAAATATCGAATAGTAAATTCAATTATATTTGTGTTTAAATGATTGAAAGCTCTTATATATACGAAGGTTATCAACGTCGAAAACACAATAACATAAACGTGAGTTCTTTTATTCCCTTATATGTTTAGCTCCTATTTTTTGATTGACTATGTTTGGGTGAATTTTGAATTAAATTTATAGTTAAATAGAGTTAAACGGTTTCAGAATATAATTGATGTGTGGTTCGTTTTGTAGAAACGTCAGGTATATTTTTAATCTTCCTTTTCCCTATTAGACAAATCTTTCAAATGGACGAAAAACCAGCAATCCTCGATCATCCAGGGAATGGTAAAGCTTCGATTGTCATAGCATATCTGACTAAATGTTATTGTAAATGTTGTGTGCTTTTAATTAGGAACCATTAATAAAATTGGGCATGACCGTATTTATCTGAATAAGAATCGCTTCATTTTTTGTTACAGTGAATCCACTTCCGGAGGTTGTCAAGCAACAACCGCAACGTAAGTTTATTCTTAGGTCGCTGGCTTCAATTGAGCATATTCCAATTGCATTAGATGCAAGAATATTGTTTTTTTGCGAGTCTGTCGATGTCCTCCAGATTTTTTTGTTAAGGAGATATTTATGTTCATTGCTTTATTATTTCAGATGACGCCCACGGAGTAACCGATTTCTGCCCCAAGTGCAAGGCAGAAATTGAAACCAAGATCAAATATCACCGTGGTGGCTGCACTTGGTTGGCCTGCTCAATGATTGCCCTATTTGGGTAAGGAAAGAAAATCCCACCAAGACTAAATCTATCAATTATTGAGCTTGTGATAACGAGACATTTTCTTGTTTCAGCGGCGTACTTGGCTGCTGTCTCATCCCGTTCTGCATGGATAGTTGCAAGGACGAATGCGTATGTTGCAGAAGGTGCGGGAAAACACTCTCGAAGACACCGAGACTTGGCGGAAAGAAACACTAGACGGAAAGAAAATGATTGCATTATTCAGAAAGATTTGAGTATTTTACGATTTTGAAATATTTTTGTATTCAGACATTTTGTTGCTTGCTTTGGAATAAAAGCATATTATTGATATCCAAATGATTTCTTTTCAAATCGTATCATTAGGGCCCAAAGTGTTATTTAGTTAAAGGAGTCTTAGTGACAGAAATATTTGACAAACCTGAAGCAGACGCATGTCAGAGAAAGTTTATGTCGGACCAGCTTGAGGATACTAACGCCGTCCAGTGGTCTTAAAAGAGCGGCCTGCCACTGAAAGCACAAGTATATTATCGACATTGCAGCCTTCAAGGCCCATGTTTTAAAACTGGCGATTGCTTTACTCCGTCATAACGCCCTCAGCTCACAATCCATAGCCATTATCGTTCCGTTCGACAAACGATTATTCTTGAGTGTTCGTGTTGATCCGTTGTTTTATTTTGGCTCAAACATCGCGCTGAAATCTACTTGTTTTAATTCGCCAGAATTCAGCCATTTGATCCTCCATGAAGACACAGGCCTTAACGCCCACGTGAAAAAAAACGATCAATGAGCGTGTGGGTCGTTTTTGTTGCTGACGTCGACTCAAGGCTGTAGCATGCGGGGAGTCCCGCAAATGTTATTGAACTCCATCTTTGTATTCGTCATTCTCCTAAAAGGTTCTGGAAACCCTAAACAACAATGCTGTTCTGTTAAGAATTCGGCCAACATTTCCACGAATGGAAAGAACGAAAGAAGCGTCTTCCTCAATGTGCAGCCTCGGAACATTCGACTTCTGTGTCGGTGCAACCACCCCCGCAACTGCTGATGCCGACGGGGGAGTATTTTTTATGGAATGCGTTGATTGGCAAGACGGTTGCATCACGAAACCCACTGGGTGCGACTGCAGCGTGTGCAACTACCCGGATTTTGTGTGTCAAATTACGACACCTCAAATGGGGATGGTTGCTAGCGACGCGATTGATTTTCGAAGAATATGGCGGTTGAAAAACGGTAAGGTAAAACGTTTATTGGAACGTTTTATAACATAAAGTTGCAATTATCTTGATAAAAGGTTTACAAAACAGGCGACCTACTTATATAGCAAAACATCGATGTCGATAAGATAGTGCCATGTATGTATTTTGAAACTGATGAAATTTAGCGATTTTGTTCGACAATACGACACACATCTCGCCCAATCTTGCATCGTTTATTTGGTGGTGGTAGGTGTTTCGGAGATGGGTCCGGTGTTCGACCACCGAATAAAAGCAATGTTGTATTTACTGATTCCGTTTTAATCCAAACATAAATGGTCGCATTTCGAAATACCTTAATAGCTTCAAGTTTAAAGATCTTAATTTCGCGATGTAATAACTCCTCTTAAATGGGTCCTTTTTTAACCAAACGATAGGAATATTTGTCGTCCTACCCTTTCTCCTAAGCAATAAGAAAAAAACAAGACGGACACAATTTAAAGAAAGAAAGGAACCCTACAGAGATCTAAGAAAATAATTGCATTATTCCGAGAACATATATTTTCTTGTAACCGTTTTACTTGCTTGCCAATAAAGACACATCATAAAGAGGAAGCTTGTTTCTTTGGAAATTCTAGTGAAAGGAGCCCGCCTTTCAGAAATACTGAGCAGTCGGAGAACAGGCAAACGGTATTACTCCATAGAATTTTGTGCATGCCCGCGAACAGGTTTTGCAAACCTCAAGAAATCAGCTTCCGTTACAGTCAGATCACCAGACAGTCTGTAATCCTCTGAACATCATCGGTAATTGCTGCATCAAACAATTTTACTGGCGTGGCGGCCGCCTTAAAATCTGATGCTCGAGGGGCAATGTTGGTTATGAAATGTGTTAATCGGCATGACTGTTGCATCACAAAGCTCACTGGACGCGACTGCTGGATGTGCATATTTCCGTAGTTTTTGTTCTAGCGTAAAGGAGCAAGAGTTGCCGTTTTTGTCATAAGGAATTTTTCGATGAGCATCTTCCGGTTGCGTGAACATACACCGGTAGATGCCACAACCTCCAATTAGTCGTGACACAGGAAGCGAAATGAAACACAACTCCTTAGCATTCCGAATGAAAGGCTTTACGATTTCCGTGTATCCGAGAGGTTCATTATCCACTGCCGGTGATGGAGGCGTTTTGAGTCAAGCAACGGTGTTTGAGTTCTTTTCGATTCGTGTACGGACTGGGGCACTGAACACCATGAAACAGCTTGATGGGGATAAGGTTTAACTTTCGGTGAATAAAAGAGTGAAATCACAAGCGTGAGCGCTGTAATCCACCATGAAGCGGACTACCTACTTATATAAAACAGTAAACGACTTATTCTATGAAAAACGGGAATAACTTCTATAAATTAACAGGATAGTCCCAAGTCAGTGTTTGCAATAAGAATGCATTGTAGCGATTTCGTTCGGCAATGCGACACATCCTGTCAACTCTTGCGATGTGAATTTGGTTGTTGGTGCGGTTAAGGAAAGGTCTGCTTTTCGGAGACCGATGAATGGATAACGCTGACGTCTGGGCATGATTCCAGCTTCACACCTTGATTGTTAGTGTCGCACGGATGAAATCGACACAGATAGCGAACAGGTTACACGATATATATGCCTCTATTGATCTTTTACGTCGGTGCTCAGGAACAGTTCACTCAAGGATTGGTAATCTCGATTCCTTGCGTCTCATTACTGGAATTTCAAGAAACGGCGGCAACCGACACCTGTCAAGCTTCGGATGCTGAGACAGTCATTTAGAAAAATCGACAGTATTTGCGATTGAGTAAATCTGAAATTAACAAATCCCGATAACCACGGGATCCGAATCCCCAATGATTGAGCTTGAAGTGCAAAAATGTGTCAACTTTCACGTAAGACAGGTCACACGACTCGCTACCCTCAAGCCCACCGTGAATTCCAGCCTTATTATCAGCGATAATGCCAGAATAACGTGTGCTTATGGAAAACCAAGCATCGCATACGCCCACTTGATTTCGGTTTCTTTTGCAAATTAAATTTTCACGCTGCGATAACTGTTTATTGGCAAACATAATTATGCGTCTGTAGTAGCAGTCGTTGTTTTTGATGCGGTATTATTTAAGCATTGGAAGCTCAATTCGTGAAGTTCATTTCCGCGATTTGTCCAATCCGTGCAAATTCTGTTTATCAAAATAATTGGAGAGAAGTTGCTTCGTCTGCAGGATGGAGTCGATGAAGTGGTTATTACTTGAATAACTGGGATGTGAATCGAACTATTTGAACTTATGATATTTGCAAGCAGTGATTCAACTTGGTAAATAGCTGTCTTTGAGTTCGATGGAATTGTTTAGTGGGGTTTTGTGAAATTGAATGCCAGACGATGGACGTCGTCATAATGTGCAATTTTTTCCAATTCATGAGACGTAGCGGCATTGTATTCACTTGAGGAAGTGTCTGCAGTGGTGTAAAATACAGCAGTATATACGGAAATTAATAAACTTGATTGAATAGACCTTATTTATGTTTCTTGATTATTCATTGTACGTATTATGGTAGTTGATTGTTCGTTTGAATCACAGCCCCTCCACGGATACCCCTTAACCATCAAACTCCTTCTCCCCATTTATGGCGCCTTAACGTCGCAGACAGACAGTCCCATATCGAGCCCTCGACATAGACATTTTCTCCGAAGTTGAATCTATCGTCTTGTAGTTATAAACACGCAGCATGGAAACCTTGCAGCCCTTCGTTTGGAATGCGAATGGAATATGTTTTATTCACTCGGTTGTTGTGCGGTAGATTTGAGCAATGTTGTGAAACATGCTAGTTTATGTTGGCGCAAAACCGTGACCGATTAATAAAGCCCAGATGCCACCTCAAGGGGAATGATATCTATTTGACTGCTGCTACGTATTTTAAAAGGCGAGAATATTTATCCTTCACATCAGAACACACACGCTGCAGTCGAGCCCAGTGAGTTTCGTGATCTTGCCAGCCATCTTGCCAGCCATCTTGCCAATCAAAAGATGTACCCGCTGGCATCAGCATTTGCGGGGGCGGTGGCACGCACGGAAGTGGAATGCTTCCAAACAGCACATGGAGGAAAACGTTTCTTTCTTTCTCTCTCTTTGGCAACCCGGATTTATCAAATGTTCTGTAATTCTATTCGTATGAATTCGGGTGGAATTAGATATTTGTGTTGCGACGAGGGTTTGTCGAAAACAAAACTAAATTTCCTCCAATCAGCATGTCAATAGGGGTTTTTGTTGTCGGCTTTCAGAAAATGCATGACTAAATTGTTCTAAATCTTCACTATTACGACAGTGGGTGCGATGATGGATAAATCAAAGAGGTGAGTACACTTATAAATGTGTAATCATACCGAGAGCATAACAACGATTTGAAGACACTCGCAATTGTTGGCTGATTAAGGTTTCTATCAACTCATGCTAGTTAAACGAGGAAACAGCTTCAGGTGAACATGTTTTTTAAATTGCGTTTTCGTAACAAAATATGAAATACCACGAGCGATATATTTGGAGAAAAAGTGTTTCTAAAATTCGTAATCGAAGGTTATAAGTGATCGAATATTTCTTACACCTGGAGTCTTCGATCCGTAGTGAAAAGCTTTCATAGCCGTAGGTTTTGATGGGTCGGATAGGGGCCTGATGGAGGCGAATATTAGTCGATATCGTTTTTTCGCTCGGCCCCACGGGTTAGAATCAAGCTGCTGACTCGCACTCCCAAACCTGTCGGCTCGAAGTTGGACGTCTTCCTCCTCCTCCTTCGCATGGCCATTCGGGAGTCAAGTTGCGTGTCGAAGGAAACTATCTTATTATAGTATAACTAACGTTTTTAAGTACGCTTTTACATTAATTCTAATAGCTTTAGTATTTTGTTGTTATAGTTTCATTTAATATTTTGATTTAACTGTATTGGGGCGGTTTAAGACCGCGACTTTTGGGATCGTCGATCACGCTAACGTTAGCTTTGAAACACTGTTGTATTTTTACACCGAGGAAAAATTGTGAAGCCAATTAAGCAGACGACGCAAAAGCTCCTGCCAGAAATTGCCGCATCTACGAGAACGTCGACGACAGAATGTCGAGCGGGTTCTTCTTCACGCGACAATACGGAAGAAGACGGACGGAAGTCAATGGTGGTGCAACTGCGCGAACTGATGAAAGGAATGGCGATTTTACTGGCAGAGTATCAAGACAGGATGCTGAACAAGGACCAGTCTTCGCTCATCCCTGCCCCGGGTATGGAAAGAGAGCCGATGCCCTATATCCCCATTCATTCCCCACGACAGAAAGCTCCCAACCCCGTTACTCCCTGCCCTTCCATTGTGAATGAAATCCATCTTTTCCCTGCAGTGTCCTCGTATTCTTAAAACTATGACTCTTAAATCGACGCTGTCTTCATCTCCGAAACACCTTTTGAGCCCTTTAGCTAGTTCGAAGCCGAATAAACATCTTATTAAAGGCAGTTGGGCGTGTGATAAACATGCCGAAAACCAAATTCTTTAGGATATTCTTCGAACACCATTCCAGACAAATTTACCCCAACGATTCGTTGTTTCAGTATATTCCAGCCTCCAAATAACTTGACTCTACAATAATACAGAATGGCCAAGCGAAGGAGGAGGTCCAACTACGAGCCGACAGGTTTAGGAATGCGTTCCAGCAGCTGCGTACTAACACACGGGGCCGAGCGCAAATGCGAAATCGGACTGAGATGCGCGTCTTTCGTTCCCCTCTATTTGACCCATCTAAACATAGGCTATGAAAATTTGTCACTACGTATCGAAGACACCAGGTGATAAGAAATATTCGATCACTTATAACCTTAGTTTACGAATTATCAATACACTTGTTTCCCAAATATATCGCTCGTGGTATTCCACATTATGTTAAGAAAACGCAATTTAAAATGCTTTCAATCGGTGAATTAAGTCCAATTGTCTTATTTTGTAATATATCGAGTTGTTTTAATGAGTACAATTTTGTATATATATGAAGGTTATACTTCACGAAAGCATCTTCGCATAAACGTGAGTGTCTATATTCTGTAATGGTCTCTATTCTCTAAAATGCATATTTAATTCTTATTTTCTGAACCGAGAGAATATTTCCCCTGTTTTTTTCTTCTCACAGAAAATCGTCACAAATGGACCAGGAACTAAAGACCGGTGGGCATTATTGATATTATTCTGACTATTTATACACGTTAGACATTTTACTCGTTCTTTGATAATGTTTAATTTATAAAACCAATGCTGTGCGTGACTTAATTTGTCACAAAACATCCTAAACCGGGCATTGTAAAACCTTGTTCTTTCTAGTCCCAACAACTGAACAACCACCGGTTTACGAACCACAACCACCAAGTAAGTTGTTTTCTACGCTTCCTTCGGTGTTCCAAATCAAGAAAACTCACATTAGTTAACCCCCAAATATTTATTCTGTCAATTAACTTTAGCTCCTTTGTTAGAATTCATTCCTTAATTTTTCAGATCCACTCCAGGGATCAAACGATATCTGTTCCAAGTGCAAGGAAGCTATGGGGACTGAACTAAAGCCTCGTCCAACCAAATGCGCTTGGATTGCGTGCACGACCATTGCTATGTTTGGGTAAGTAAGCCAATAACTTCTCGTTACTCGGACCATCATTTAATGAGCCTGTATCGACAACTTTCTTATTTCAGGGGCGTTCTTGGGTGTTGTCTCATCCCATTGTACATGAAGAGCTGCAAGGAAGATCGTTTATGTTGCAAAAAGTGTGGAAAGCCAATGCCGACACACGATGAGAAGAAGCAGAAGAAGACGAAGAAGTGATGCGCAAGCGATCGATCGATAAAGACCCAAGAAAACAATTTTACTATTCAGAAAGATTTTGTACCTGTATTTTACTATTTTTGTATTCAGTTATTTGAATGTGTGCCTGGCAATAAACACATATTATTCAGATTGATTAGAATCGATTCAATTATTTGGTGCCAGGGTGGAAATTCTAGTAAACTTACCTGTCCGTATGCCAGCCTGCCAGGATGACGAGAGCAAACGTGCGTTAGGTGTGCACGAGATAATACATTAAGGGCAAACTTTAGCTGACCGTTTGCGACAGACGAAGGGACTGTGTCACCGCTACATCGAATTTGGCGTGAACGCAATCCTGATTAACGCCGGATTCAAAGAAATCTGTACGGCACGAATCGTAATTGACCCCCATATATGATGTTTAATTTACGCTTACGTTGATCAATGCGCGATTCCAACTTGCGTAGCTGTAAACGTGAGAGTTTATTGCAGGCTTTAGAGGAACGATATGAGTGTCAGAGGATCGAATAGTAACGGGATCGATAGCGTATGGTCGAGGGGAATGAACAGGCGTGGAAGGCGTCGGCTCTTGTTCAGGAGCAGGGGTAGGGATAACTGATGGCTAGTCCTTATTCAGTATCGTGTTCTGAAGCGCAAACATAGAAATCGCCAGTTGGGAAACTACTTCGCAGAATTGGTCTTTCTTTGTCAGAGTTTTGTCGTCGTCCGTCTGGATGAAACGGCCCTTCTGGGCAGGATATTCTTCTCTCTGCGAGCCATAAGTTTCGTCATGATCTCGATGAAAAACACAGAGCAGGATGGCAGATAACCGTTAACGGCACGAGTGTAGAAAACGTCCTAGTTTCGATATCACTCTGGGTCCATTAAAACAAAACTATTAATCGAGACAAGAACTACAAAAGCTATTGTAAGTATATTAAAGCTTACTAAAAACGTTAGTTATAATTAAATAAGATAGTTTCCTTCGACACCACTGCCCCTCAGACAAGATCCCCCCTCCTCTCCTTCGCCGATCAATCTTCTCCGGGGCATTCGTCGTAGAGGGTATCCTCGTCTCCCAAGGCTTCAACCTAGACGTTCGCTGGTCCTGTCTGGGACCCGTATTGTCGCGTGAAGAAGAACCCGCTCGACATTCTGTCGTCGACGTTCTCGTAGATGCGGCAATTTCTGGCAGGAGCTTTTGCGTCGTCTGCTTAATTGGCTTCACAATTTTTCCTCGGTGTAAAAATACAACAGTGTTTCAAAGCTAACGTTAGCGTGATCGACGATCCCAAAAGTCGCGGTCTTAAACCGCCCCAATACAGTTAAATCAAAATATTAAATGAAACTATAACAACAAAATACTAAAGCTATTAGAATTAATGTAAAAGCGTACTTAAAAACGTTAGTTATACTATAATAAGATAGTTTCCTTCGACACACAACTTGACTCCCGAATGGCCAGGAGGAGGACGTCCAACTACGAGCCGACAGGTTTGGGAGTGCGAGTCAGCAGCTTGATTCTAACCCGTGGGGCCGAGCGAAAAAACGATATCGACTAATATTCGCCTCCATCAGGCCCCTATCCGACCCATCAAAACCTACGGCTATGAAAGCTTTTCACTACGGATCGAAGACTCCAGGTGTAAGAAATATTCGATCACTTATAACCTTCGATTACGAATTTTAGAAACACTTTTTCTCCAAATATATCGCTCGTGGTATTTCATATTTTGTTACGAAAACGCAATTTAAAAAACATGTTCACCTGAAGCTGTTTCCTCGTTTAACTAGCATGAGTTGATAGAAACCTTAATCAGCCAACAATTGCGAGTGTCTTCAAATCGTTGTTATGCTCTCGGTATGATTACACATTTATAAGTGTACTCACCTCTTTGATTTATCCATCATCCCACTCACAGTCTTAACAGTGAAGATTTGGAACAATTTAAAACATCCGAATATATTTTTTTATTTCGCCAACCAATCCGACGAAGAACTTATGTGCAACCTGAAGTCAAACGATGGCTATTTCAAGTTTAACGGTTAATCTGGTAATGCGTTTTCTGAAAGCTGACAACAAAAACCCCTATTGACATGCTGATTGTAGGAAATTTAGTTTTGTTTTCGACAAACCCTCGTCGCAACACAAATATCTAATTCCACCCGAATTCATACGAATGGAATTACAGAACATTTGATAAATCCGGGTTGCCAAAGAGAGAGAAAGAAAGAAACGTTTTCCTCCATGAGCTGCTTGGAAGCATTCCACTTCCGTGCGTTCCACCGCCCCCGCAAATGCTGATGCCAGCGGGTACATCTTTTGATTGGCAAGATGGCTGGCAAGATCACAAAACTCACTGGGCTCGACTGCAGCGTGTGTGTTCTGATGTGAAGGATAAATATTCTCGCCTTTTAAAATACGTAGCAGCAGTCAAATAGATATCATTCCCCTTGAGGTGGCATCTGGGCTTTATTAATCGGTCACGGTTTTGCGCCAACATAAACTAGCATGTTTCACAACATTGCTCAAATCTACCGCACAACAACCGAGTGAATAAAACATATTCCATTCGCATTCCAAACGAAGGGCTGCAAGGTTTCCATGCTGCGTGTTTATAACTACAAGACGATAGATTCAACTTCGGAGAAAATTTCTATGTCGAAGGCTCGATATGGGATTGTCTGTGCTGCAGGTACTGTCTGTCTGAGACGTTAAGGCGCCATAAATGGGGAGAAGGAGTTTGGTGGTTTAGGGGTATCCGTGGAGGGGCTGTGATTCAAACGAACAATCAACTACCATAATACGTACAATGAATAATCTAGAAGCATAAATAAGGTCTATTCAATCAAGTTTATGAATTTCCGTATATACTGCTGTATTTTACACCACTGCAGACACTTCCTCAAGTGAATACAATGCCGCTACGTCTCATGAATTGGAAAAAATTGCACATTATGACGACGTCCATCGTCTGGCATTCAATTTCACAAAACCCCACTAAACAATTCCATCGAACTCAAAGACAGCTATTTACCAAGTTGAATCACTGCTTGCAAATATCATAAGTTCAAATAGTTCGATTCACATCCCAGTTATTCAAGTAATAACCACTTCATCGACTCCATCCTGCAGACGAAGCAACTTCTCTCCAATTATTTTGATAAACAGAATTTGCACGGATTGGACAAATCGCGGAAATGAACTTCACGAATTGAGCTTCCAATGCTTAAATAATACCGCATCAAAAACAACGACTGCTACTACAGACGCATAATTATGTTTGCCAATAAACAGTTATCGCAGCGTGGAAATTTAATTTGCAAAAGAAACCGAAATCAAGTGGGCGTATGCGATGCTTGGTTTTCCATAAGCACACGTTATTCTGGCATTATCGCTGATAATAAGGCTGGAATTCACGGTGGGCTTGAGGGTAGCGAGTCGTGTGACCTGTCTTACGTGAAAGTTGACACATTTTTGCACTTCAAGCTCAATCATTGGGGATTCGGATCCCGTGGTTATCGGGATTTGTTAATTTCAGATTTACTCAATCGCAAATACTGTCGATTTTTCTAAATGACTGTCTCAGCATCCGAAGCTTGACAGGTGTCGGTTGCCGCCGTTTCTTGAAATTCCAGTAATGAGACGCAAGGAATCGAGATTACCAATCCTTGAGTGAACTGTTCCTGAGGACCGACGTAAAAGATCAATAGAGGCATATATATCGTGTAACCTGTTCGCTATCTGTGTCGATTTCATCCGTGCGACACTAACAATCAAGGTGTGAAGCTGGAATCATGCCCAGACGTCAGCGTTATCCATTCATCGGTCTCCGAAAAGCAGACCTTTCCTTAACCGCACCAACAACCAAATTCACATCGCAAGAGTTGACAGGATGTGTCGCATTGCCGAACGAAATCGCTACAATGCATTCTTATTGCAAACACTGACTTGGGACTATCCTGTTAATTTATAGAAGTTATTCCCGTTTTTCATAGAATAAGTCGTTTACTGTTTTATATAAGTAGGTAGTCCGCTTCATGGTGGATTACAGCGCTCACGCTTGTGATTTCACTCTTTTATTCACCGAAAGTTAAACCTTATCCCCATCAAGCTGTTTCATGGTGTTCAGTGCCCCAGTCCGTACACAAATCGAAAAGAACTCAAACACCGTTGCTTGACTCAAAACGCCTCCATCACCGGCAGTGGATAATGAACCTCTCGGATACACGGAAATCGTAAAGCCTTTCATTCGGAATGCTAAGGAGTTGTGTTTCATTTCGCTTCCTGTGTCACGACTAATTGGAGGTTGTGGCATCTACCGGTGTATGTTCACGCAACCGGAAGATGCTCATCGAAAAATTCCTTATGACAAAAACGGCAACTCTTGCTCCTTTACGCTAGAACAAAAACTACGGAAATATGCACATCCAGCAGTCGCGTCCAGTGAGCTTTGTGATGCAACAGTCATGCCGATTAACACATTTCATAACCAACATTGCCCCTCGAGCATCAGATTTTAAGGCGGCCGCCACGCCAGTAAAATTGTTTGATGCAGCAATTACCGATGATGTTCAGAGGATTACAGACTGTCTGGTGATCTGACTGTAACGGAAGCTGATTTCTTGAGGTTTGCAAAACCTGTTCGCGGGCATGCACAAAATTCTATGGAGTAATACCGTTTGCCTGTTCTCCGACTGCTCAGTATTTCTGAAAGGCGGGCTCCTTTCACTAGAATTTCCAAAGAAACAAGCTTCCTCTTTATGATGTGTCTTTATTGGCAAGCAAGTAAAACGGTTACAAGAAAATATATGTTCTCGGAATAATGCAATTATTTTCTTAGATCTTTGTAGGGTTCCTTTCTTTCTTTAAATTGTGTCCGTCTTTATTTTTTCTTATTGCTTAGGAGAAAGGGTAGGACGACAAATATTCTTATCGTTTGGTTAAAAAGAGGCCCATCTAAGAGGAGTTATTACATCGCGAAATTAAGATCTTTAAACTTGAAGCTATTGAGGCATTTCGAAATGCGACCATTTATGTTTGGATTCAAACGGAATCTGTAAATTCAACATTGCTTTTATTCGGTGATCGAACACCGGACCCATCTCCGATACACCTACCACCACCAAATAAACGATGCAAGATTGGGCGAGATGTGTGTCGTATTGTCGTACAAAATCGCTACATTTCATCCGTTTCAAAATACACACATTGCACTATCTAATCGACATCGCTGTTTTCCTATATAAGTTGGTCGCCTGTTTTGTAAACCTTTTTCAAGATCATTGCAACGTTATGTTATCAAAAGTTCCAATAAACGTTTTACCTTACCGTTTTTCAACCGCCATAGTCTTCGAAAATCAATACGCGTTTATCGCGTCGCTATCAACCATCCCCATTTGAGGTGTCGTAATTTGACCATTTATGTTTGGATTAAAACGGAATCTGTAAATTCAATATGGCAGGAGGAGGGGCGGATGGTTACGGACTTGGGAGGTCGCGGTTTTGGGGAAAGGACAGGGATATCAGACATCAAGAACAAGGGCGATTCTTCCTTGTTGGGCGTCCTGTTCTGACGCTCTGCAATTAGAATCGCCATTCCGGTCGCCAATTCGCAGATTTGTACCGCTATTGACTTTTCTTTCTTCGTTTCTCTGAAGTCAGTGCTCAGAGATGTCGGGCGACGTTCGTCCATCGACGTTTCATTCGTTACGACCTTTTTAGGCAGGAGTGTTTTCGTCTCGGCTTCGTTATTCCTCGGTTTAAAAAGGGAGAATGTATTAGAATGCGTACGGTAGCTAACTCAGCGATCTCAAAAGCCCCGGTTTCAAACCGGTCCAGTCCCGATAAAACAAAGCAATAATCGAGACTAAAACAAAAAGCTGCAAAAGCTATTTGAATTTATTTAGAAGCTTACTAAAAACGTTAGTTATAATAGAATTAAATGGTTTTTTTCTACACTGAGTATTCTCAGCCGCTGGTAGAACGTCTAATGTTTTCTCCGTCACGGTTCAATATGAATTGCGATTGTCACGGCTCACATTTCTGATGTTTTCTTTACTGGAGTCGCACGGACTGGTCCGATTGTTGATCGGAGCTGAGATCTAGAAAATAATGCAGTGAATGACAGCAGTTTCTCATGCCAAAAAGACCACTCATCTCCTACTAGCCGAATAATATCAGATGCGTTGTGGCCTAGTTATTTTGAAAGGAACTAGCATTGTCATGTTTTATATGTCCTTATTCTTTTCCTTAAAGAATGAAATATACAGTTATAAACAGAAATGGCTGCCGATTTATTTTTAGTTCGAAAAACCGAACAACCGCCGGTTTACGAAGCATAAACTCGAGGTAAGTTTTTTCTAGGCTCACTCGCTTGGTTCAAATAAAGACGAATTAGAAAGCTGACAATGTTTGTCCTTGTGAATTCAATGAAGCTTTGTGTATGATTAATTAGATGTCCAGAATCGATAATGGTATTTGACAGAATAAGAATTTATTTGCGGTACCCGGGGTATCATGGAAAGTGGGTTCTACAGAGATTGGGAGGGGGGGTAGTATGTCCTATTGATGGACCGCAAGTGGTCGATAAAGTAGGAGTTCAAAGTTGCCTCAGTTCTGTCAAATAGGGTTGTGAAGATTTCCTACCCAAACTGATCAATAATGAGCCCTTTTACCTTAATGGTCTCTGAAATTCAAACATGGGAAATATTAGAAATGTTCAGGCCAAGGTAGCACCAACCACAACGACTGTGACGATTGTGTTGGTTTTTAAATGTCGGTTTTAGAAACCTTTATCGATACAACCTATTACTCTTTCTATTAAAATGAAAAGGAATCATTTCAGCACACTAAATAAGCGACGTTGCATATGCGCCAGTCGAGATCACCGAAATAAGATTAAAGGTTGCGCATGTCAGTATAATTGCCATAGATACTGCATAGTATCCCTGGTGAGTGGGGCACCAGTGGAGTCAGGTTATTTGAGTCAGCAGTTGAAAGAATACCCGATTAAAAATGAAACTGCTGAGCGATCTTTACAGCATACCCTCCCAACTTCTGAAGAGATTCCATTACACCCCAAAGACTGCCGGAAGATCAGATCGTCGCAAAATCGACCACAAATCATGTCGCTTGAATATAGAATTTCCGTTGTTTCAAATCTCTTAATCGCTATTTTGATTGCATTGGGGCGTTGATTATTTTCGTTTTAATTTGCCAAAGTAATACATGTATTGTAGCGGATTTTAAGGTTTTATGGTACTGTGGGCTGAATGGTATCATTGGTTGTACGCTATTGGACACAGGGGAAGCGATACAATACAGAGTACCTTAAAGGGACGTTTACAAACAAAAGGAATAAGTAGGGGGGGCAAAGTAAGCGAGGTTCAGGAGGGGAGACTGCTATCAGGCCTCGCGGAAGACGGTAAATCGGTTGGATATTATATTGCAAATTTGACGAAGGAAAATTGTGCCAAAGTACTTGGAACACGTTCAGGAAACGTTCGTGTCGTTCGATGCGAGTTCGTTACATCGTAGCAGGGCTGACGTTCGGATTGACCAACATCGGGCGAGGATGGCACATTATTGTAAAAATGTTTCCTATCGTTGTCTGAGGTGATTTATGTGGGCGGATTCCTCGCGGAAGATGAAGAAAATCATGCAGCCTGGTTTTTGTGTCTACCCATGCGAGTCGTATGCGTCGTAGCATGATTGGCGTTCTGATTGACAAAAGGTGGTTGAGGGTAGCACATAATGGTGAGAAAGAGGCTTCTATCGCTGTGGGGATATCTACGCAGAATTCGTCCTCGCGTACGATGAAGAGTGTTCATTCACTTGGAATTCGCGTCTATCGATGCAAGTAGTATGCGTCGTAGCAGGGCATGCGTTCGGGTTGATTCAAAGCGGCCGAGACTAGTGCTTACTTATAAGAAAAATGTTTCTATCGCTGTGAGGTAATTTGCGCAGACGGATTTCTTACGGAAAATGATGAAATTAAAATCACCTGGCTGTCGTGTCTACCGATGCGAGTCGTATGCGTCGTAGCATAGCTGGCGGTCGGGTTGAAACAAAGCCGTCGAAGAAAGTTAGTAGCGGACATTCAAGTTCACAGTGAAATATTATCCTGTTTCGGTCGCAGATGAGTGATAAAAAATAGATTTTAGTGAAAACGTCGTCCTTATGGCGACCTATGATTTTTTCACAACAAGACATGGGCAGAACGGTTCGAAAATGTAAAATCGGATGAATAGGTTCAAAAATGACGTTGGTCATTGTAAATCAGAAGATTTGCTCCGGGCATGATATGCTCGCCAATATGGTAATTCGAAAACTTCGTGGCCCAAAAATCAGAATGGCACGACGAAGGTCGAGAATGAATAATATTGTTTATTATTCAAACGCCGACAAGGCGCGATGCTTAGCGCCCGCTGCAGGCGAGTCCTGTCTGGACACACGTGGGGCCGGCCAAGGGTCGTCTGTTGTCTTAATTTATCCACGTTAAGGTCACGGCATGCGCTGTTGTGTGCGTTAGCCAATGGGGTGCCAGTCTAATAGATGTCATGCGTCTGGAATAAATAAATACATCATTTAAGGTCACTACAGTTCCAACACTTAAAGGTGAGATGTCAGGTTTCGCTATGACGAAGGATCAATCAAGGAGGGACGCAACATCTAGGTGTTTTCAAGTATTCTTTCAGTTCAAATCCTTTATCGTTAATAAGCTCGTCTTTTCAATCGCTGTAGTTCGGAAACATGTTAGAGTTATCCTTAAAGGCAGGCTAGCTTCACTCGAATTCGCACCACTTAACCTAAATTATAAAAGAAATTTGATGAAAATGTGTTTATTGGCAAGCAAGTATAAAAAATATTTAAATAGAAGTAGATAATCCTTCTGAATAGTGGAATTGTTTTCTTGGATCTATGCATTATTTGGTGGACCACAACATTCCTGCTTGACACATTTTTTCTTCTCCTTCTTTATATGTATGGGCTTTCCGCACTTTTTACAACATAAACATTCTTCTTTGCAGCTTTCAATACAGAATGGGATGAGACAACATCCAAGAACGCCTCTTAAATAAGAAAAACGCTCGTTAGTACAGACTACATATGGCATTAGTTTAGTTAAAAAAGACCTTTCGTTCACTTACCCAAACATGGCTATGAGGGTACACGCCACCCAAGCACGTTTAGCAGGGCGATATCCCATTTCGGTTTCCATTGATTTTTTGCACTTAGGGCAGAAATCGTTTGATCCCTCCATTGAATCTGCAAAAAATACACAACGACGAAACGATTATCAGTAAATCGTTGGATAAAAACCTTATTTAACGTATACTGACAAATTAACTATTTATAAACCAAAATGTGGATTTATTATAGAACAGGAAAACGAACATAAAGAAAAAAATCAAATGTTTTCAAGTATAATAACCTTCATATATATATGACATTTTATTAATTCAAATAACTGGTAAAATTTATTTATCTATAGATGTTTAAATACGAATTTTGATTTTCCTACTAAATATAACCCCTGAATTAAAAATACCAAAGTGCAATGTTTGCATTTATAGAGGTTGAGCGAAACCAGCACCGGGTTATAAAGACCTATTGCTTGATACTGGATTATCGATACCTCTTTTCGGTATCTCAAATTAACGCTTACCCTTACCGGGCTGATAATCCAAGTTTTCCAAACGGATTCATAACGGCGTGACGCTCGTCCAGTTGTGGGATTCTGACCTAAGAAATGTTAGACCTTCGCTTGGGGTTTTGTAACGGCAATCATGGATACACTTCCCAGACATATTGTGTCCTTCAAATCCCGCGCGATGTCCTGGTTAAACACCGAGGCGTCGCAGCGGCATCATTAAAGTATTTCAATTTCATAGAATGCGCCAAACATCGTTATTTTTCATATACAGCAGTAGAGATCACCGATACGCTTAATACAACTGTCTTAATAGCAAAAATAATATTCACACAGACGTTATTCTTTACAAAAAATAAGGTTCTCCGCTAGTAGAATTTAGTAAGTGGGCTGCCATGGAAGTCCCATGTTTTGAGATGAAGGAAGGCTTAAAAAACAAACGATTTCGTCATTTAAACATTATCTAAACTATATAATCCTTTTCAGATATAAGATAAGTGTATCCTGGTAATCATTTTTCCTAATACCAATCTTTCAAACTATTAATTAATAATAATTGTTGTGGCTTTATTGAGGTCACGAGGACCAAAACTTTCTCTTCTTATGCAATGCATCGCATGAAACCTCACCATGTCAACCAAATGTTATCCCATTTGGAAAGCCTTTGACCTTTTTCGGAATGAAAAGCTTGCTGTATTTATTATTTCCTTACTAACGGCGCATGCGAATGAATACAGTATTTGTACACTTGTGTAACGCTATTGTAGAAAATGAATTACCGAGAAGACGTTGCATTGATATCAAATAATTTTTACCTTTTTTGGCCTTAATCCAAATCCTTTCCGACATACGCGTCTAAAAGTATTGTTGCAAAAAGAAACCCGATTTTATCGGTCAAAGTAATGGCAGCTGGCCTCACATTAGCCGACGTAATTTTCGGACGCCGCAATCTATCTCAATGTTAATATCGTCTACCACTGTGAATTCTAACCCGTTCAATGCCGTACATTGTTTGCATTGCTGATGAATTTCGTCTCAATCGCTGGAATTCCGAGGAGGACGCTATTGTCCTTCTCCCCATTTGCCGCCTCAGACAAAGAATACACCCAAATAGTCGCCTACGAAACTGGTTAAGATAAAACCAAGCCAACGCATTCGATGATGTTGTCAGTTATACTATGTTTGTCATAGAGAAGCGAATACCATTATTATTAGTAGTATTATTAACACCTTAAATGGTGTGTTAATTTATTCCAGAGGCATGACATCCATTATACTGCCACCCCATTGGCTAACGCACACCACAACGCATTCGGTGACCTTGACGTGGATAAATTAAGACCACATCGACGCCATCTTGTCGGCCCCCAGTTTTTTACCACGACACGCGCCACGTGTGTCCAGACAGGACTCGCTCCGCAACGGGCGCTAGGCATCGCGTCTTGTCGGCGTTTTCGGCCCAGGTCGGGCACAAACTATTGTTTGAATAATAAACAATATTATTCATTCCCGAAAAAAATGGGGGCCGGCCAGGTGTCGTCGATATTGTCTTAACTTATCAACGTTAAGGTCACAGTATGCGTTGTACCATTCATCCCATGACCAATCAGAATGTTGACCGCCGTTTGCATACATTTTCTGACCCCTCGAGTGAATACTGTCTTTGTTTCCAGTTTTGCTCCGGTTTTATAGCAAACCAAAAACCAAGAATACCTTGCATTGATAATGCACATTTTTATTTTTAACCTTTAGGTATAATGCCATTTAAACCCAAAAAAAACTATTTGTGTGTTTCTTTATTTTCCACACTTTCGACGAGGTTTACCATACTTTTACGATGAATTTCAGTTGTTCAAGTGTTCACTATTGCTCTACTAACCCTGAATTATGTTACCCCCATCATGATAGCATGTTTGATGGATGCAATGTTGCATCGAAATGCAGTAATAATTATACTAATAGGTCACGAGGACCAAAACGTTCAGCATTAGAATTTGCAATCAGCAAAAACGTTACAAGTGACGATTACACGTAGAAAATGGTGAATAAATTAAGAAGACCAAAATAAATAACAACGAGGTAAATTTTTAAGAAAGACGAATTTAACCTATGAAGTATATAAAGTAAGGTTTAGCTTCTATTCGACGAGTTTTTGAGAATAATTTTTCAGCGGACATGTGTAACTATATCAGATGACACTATTTAAAACCTGAGAAGCTGTCAACCTTCAAACAAAGCCGTCGTTATATCCCGCTCTACGGCTTCCAAGCACGGGGTTTCCGAAGAGACTGCGAAAGCGGCCGTGGGCGTTTACGTCTGTGCAATCGATCAGGGCTTTGCTGCTGAAGGCAAAAATGAACGTAAACCTGCAGTTTCCATGAGCATATGTCATCCGTGAAACCAATGAAGCCGAAGCTCAATAAACAGTGCGATAAATAAGTGCAACTTGATATATGGTGGAATCGACATAAAGCAGGCTTCACATTACTTTAATGGACAAGGTTGGGGGAGGTTCTAGGAAATAGTGTAGTTTCCTCTTATTTCTTCTAGCAGATATAAGCTAGAAAGCAAGTTCATCTATTCTTCTTTTTTGCGAATTTCTGGATGCGAAAATCATCAACTTTACCCCGTTTCCCCCAAGTGTCATAATACTTATAATTGTAAACGCTTTATTGGGGTTACGAAACGAAACACTTTAAGCATAACAAATAATATAAAATAACAATTTTATATGCGAATAGATTTACATTTAGATAAAACTTTAATAGCGACGATAGGAGGTGCCTTCTAATGTACGAGCAATTAGAAGTGTACAACATGTGTAGCGGCGTTGGATGATGGTGTAGTTGTGACCTTAAAATCCACCTTTTGTTTTAACACACACGAACCGATTTCTGCCCGCGATCGCCGACTTAAAGTTGTAAATTATATTATTAAATCAAGAGAAAAGTCTCTATTATACTTTGGTTTTCGTTCTAATTCTTTATCCTGTTTCGACGAATATGTCATAAAAAGGCTTATTAGTTTTAAGTATCCTTGACACCGAACCACGACACAAGACTCGACGCAACGGTTGCTAGGCATCGCGCCTTGTCGGGTTTTTTGGCCCATGTCGGGTGCTACCTATTGTTTTAATCATAAACAATATTATTAATTCCAGACCTTCATCTTTGGTCATCGTGAGATTCGAATTTTTGGACCACGAAGTCTTTGAATCACAATAGTCTGGGTATGAACCAACTCCATGTCTCCTGAAACCGCGAACAAAAAAAACAGATGCCAAGGTATTTACTGAACACTGCATCTAGTTCGTTTTTTATAAGAATAGCTTAAAAAAGAAGCTGCTTTAGTACCGTCAAAGATGATTGTGCTGTATAAAGCAAATCGATCCATCCCTCAACCCACGGCCATCGACTATTTTGTGGGTCGAGGTCGAAATCGTGGAAGTGCTGGCCGAATTAATCCTGATTCACGAAGCTGCTTTAGCACCGTCAAAGATGATTGTGCTGTATAAAGCAAATCGATCTATCCCTCTCTACACGGCCATCAACTACTTTGTGGGTCGAGGACGAAATCGTGAAAGTGCTGGCCGAATTAATCCTGATTAACGAAGCTGCTTTAGTACCGTCAAAGATGATTGTGCTGTATAAAGCAAATCGATACATAACTCCATCACTGGCCATCAATTATTTTGTGGGTCGAGGTCGAAATCGTGGAAGTGCTGACCGAATTAATCCTGATTGTGCGTCCTCGTTTCCAAATAGCTATATTTGCAAGGAGTGTTTTTTATCGCTGCACCAGCCTGTCCCGACATCTTAGGTGTGTCTAGAATCACGAGACACCCCAATGACGTAATGTGGATCACATGTCGCGGAGTGGAAATTTCTCCATTCGCAAATTTCATTCATGCATAATTGCTGTTTATACATGTACTGTTGAATCGATGAATGCAATACTGGAGAGCTTTTAATCGAACCCAGTCATCGCATTTGCAACGCCAACCATCTAAAATATAAATGTTAAATGTCTGTTTATACAACTTGTTCAAGTCCCAATCATGGAGCGACCTTGTGCCCTACCTTTATTGGGATTTCGTTTACTACATTTGAGGCCAAAGTTCGTCTAAATGCTACCTTAGGTTTTTCTCGGACTGACTGGTCTTTCAGGTTTCCTCTCTCAATACTGGCGGTCTGGTTTCACTCGAATCTGCTGCGAACACTATCGTTTAGAAGGGCGAACGACAAACTCACCCACCTATCATTGATTACTAATCACCCTAGCCCACTAAATCGAGGACTTTGGCTATGGGTCAGTCGATAACATTGACGTATATTGTGCTGTCCTCTTAATTGAGTCACGCCTTAATGGTTGCGACAGACGCCACAAAAAGAATTGCAGCCTGCTAGTGTGACAGGATAGCATCTTCCAGCATCTTCCATTAAGAAGTCAATTCGCGGAGTAGATATTATATTAATGATAACAGCTCGCAAAAGTCTGAAGCACGACATGGACGTCATCAAAAATCAGCGCCACTACTGACGAACAAATCCAGCCATAATTGCAAGACATTCAAACACGTACAATTATGCTACAGCGTTCGCAGCGTAAGGAACATTTTGTCATGCCATAATTCTGGCGACTATTTCTACAATTCAGGATATTTAAGATTTTATTTAAAGCTAGTTGATAAAATAAATAAACGGACCGAATTATGGGAGCTGAAAGAAGGATTATCAAGGTTTGGATGCCAGCATAATTCCCACAGACGTCACTCGGTGTACAACATGAAAAACGGTTGGCCCCACCGTAGATATCGTAATTTGCGTGGGCCGCCGTTGAAGGAATACGTTTTCTATGGAATTTTTGTAACACTAATTGTTTCGTCATTGTAGACTTAAAATAACCATACACCACAACGAAGGAATGGTGATAATGTATCGTCTGTTTGGCTAAACTCTTGTGAATAGTATTTATTGTTAACACATTTTTAATGTAAACAAGCTGATCCCGGCCACACTCAAATAAACGCAGACCATGCCAACAAGAATACGTATACAGAAACACTTAAGTTCACAACTTGTACAATCCCCGCGTTTTGGTTTACGTGACCTTAACGGTTAAATATTCTACCAATTAAAGGCGTTAACGATAGAAATGTTGAAATCGCAGTGTTAACTACTAGTTACATTTAATCTCCTTATAATACCGTCAGTGTACGCATTATACAGGGTCACACAAATTTGTCAAGGACATTTGTAAGTTTAACGAAAGCAAATTGGAATATTGCATAAAAACGTCGAAAGCATCCTACGAATAATATCCCAGTTTTCGGTTTTACGCCAGTTAAGCAAATGAATTTCGTGCATTTCGATTCCTGTAACCTTTTTCAGAACCTTTGATTGACAAATGCTTCAGTTTAAAAGGGCTTGACGCATCAATGAATCAAACAAGGAGAAACCATGACTCAATTTAAAAATTAAGGTAATTACAATCATACGCACACACAAACACTCACAAATTGCTCGGTTAACTCATGTCTGAGAATAAGAGCTGCGTGGAAATTAAATGTCACCCTAGGAAAAAACCCAAATCGTCATTTTTTATTATCCGAGGGCGTTGAACCTTCATCGAGATTTCGTTAATTTCCGATGCGGTAAACCATTAATATCATGTCGTAGCAAACCGACATTTTACACGGGATATAACACGCTATAGGAACTAAAATTAATGTGATGATTTTTCGTGACATATTTATGTAGGAAATTGTGCAAATTTAAACTATAACATATTTCCATTGAATTTTCTTTTACCAATTTAGAATTTCTTTACTACAGTAAAGACCTAACCGTCACCAATATTCTGAACAACTGTCACCACGAAATTAGAATAATGCCTTTGAGCCGTTGTCCTTTTCTTCTCAACGGAGACATATGTCAATTATGCTGATAAATAAATCATTCTATTGTTTTAAACGTTCCACTAATGTTTGTGCTACTTAAACAACTACTAAAACATTTTTTTAAATTACAAACATGGCACTATCTTAAAGACATCAACAGGAGAAATCTTTTTATAGCGCCCAGGTTTTTTCTTATATCAGCATGTCGCCTGTTTTGTTAAACTGTACATCAACATAATTGCCAGGTTTGGTTTATTAAAATGTAGCAATTGACGTTTCATCTTACCCTTTTTCAACAGCCAAATCCTTCGCCAATCAGCGTCGCTATCAACCAATCCTAATTTTGTAACTGTGGTAGTATTGTATGGAGGGTTGAATTAACCCTTGAATATAGAATAGACGAATTGTCTGTATTATCGGTAGAACCCAAATAGCCAACCGAGACCTTTAACGAACGAAGACACGTGCAGCAACGCGGAACCGTATATTCGTAAATGTGACGAACAATAGTCAGTATAGTAAAACACAATTAATAGTTTAAGTGAGCAATCACCACATCCACCTGGGTGCAGCAGCTTCGATGGCATGCGGTAGTCGACCGGCGATTTCAAATCCAGACGCTCCGAGCGCCGAGGTAGAGCTTGCGAGCATTTGTCTGGAATGGATGAAGTCGTATTAGCCGGATCAGCTGGTTCAGAAGGATGGGAATCAGTAACATCGAGGATAGTAACCATACGATTTCCACTTCTTCCAAGAATAAGACCGCGAGACGGTCGAATATCATTCCCTTTGAAAAAGGTGACCTCTCCCGATCCAAAGCATTGGAACGAGTTTGCGCCCCTTGAATAACACAACCGGATTTTTACCAGTGGTTGCTTGATCAGCGGATTAAACGCCATATTATAATCGACAAAACGTCGGAATAGCTGGAAGAGTCTCTCTTCATGATCATGCCTGCTGACACACATGGCAGAAATGTCATCTTGGTAAACTTCAATATCATTAAGGCTATCCAATATGCCATTAATGAAATCCTGGAAAATAGCTGGGGCAAAATTTAGCCCAGAAGGTAGAAAGTTGTACCCAAATAACCCAAAGGGTGCATTAATAACTGTCAGCAAACTGGATTCGTCATCCAGTGGAATCTGTAAGTAGGCATCTTTTAGATCAATTTTGGAGAAGAAACTCAACCCCTTGAATTTATAGAGGATATATTCCTGGTTCCGGAGTAGTGTATGTCTTCTGTAACAATCGGCGATTGAGTGTCATCCTGTAATCACCACATCCACCTGGGTGCAGCAGCTTCTGGGTGTACAACCGTCGGATTTTAGTGGTGTCACAATGGGCCACTCCCATTGTGAACAGCTCACTGGAGTCAGTATATTACGGTCCACCAATTTGACTTGGCGAATTTTCATTCCAGTAACGCAATTTGACTACTACGCGTCGGATACGCACGGATATTGGGAGTATTTGATCACGAATATTGATCGCAAATGAGCACTGACTCAATATTTATACGACGAAACACAGAACACATACTGCCTTGCGGTATACACTGGATCCCGCAAAGTCTGGAGACTAAACACCAATCGAACAGAGAACAAAGTATGATAGATTTTATAGATTTGATTTTTTTCATCTTCAGATTGTTTATAACAGAAGTAAACGTCTTTTTCTTTTTCTAAGGACGACTGGTTAAAGTGCAAGTGATGGTGTTTCAATTTTAGAAAACTCAATTGTGAAAATATTCTTCTTATCGAAGAAGGGTTCAGAAAGAAGGCCTTAATGAAGTTCGGCTGGTCTGTGTCACCACAGCATCGCTTACTTCCACGCGGGATGTTTTGGCTACCAACGATTCGAAAGAACCCGAAATTGAAGCGATTGGCTGCGAACACGATCGTTTTGAAGGGCGAACGACAAATCCACCCACCTATCATCGATTACTGAACACCCTAGCCCACTAAATCGAGGACTTTGGCTATGGGTCAGTCGATAACATTGACGTATATTGTGCTGTCCTCTTAAATGAGTCACGCCTTAATGGTTGCGACAGACGCCACAAAAAGAATTGCAGCCTGCCAGTGTGACAGGATAGCATCTTCCAGCATCTTCCACTAAGAAGTCAATTCGCGGAGTAGATATTATATTTATGATAACAGCTCGCAAAAGTCTGAAGCACGACATGGACGTCAGCAGAAATCAGCGCAACTACTGACGAACAAATCCAGCCATAATTGCAAGACATTCAAACACGTACAATTATGCTACAGCGTTCGCAGCGTAAAGAAAATCTTATCATGCCACAATTCTGGCGACTAATTCTACAATTCAGAATATTTAAGATTCGATTTTAAGCTAGTTGATAAAAGAAATAAACGGACCGAGTTATGGGAGCTGAAAGAAGGATTATCAAGGTTTGGATGCCAGCATAATTCCCACAGACGTCACTCGGTTTACAACATCAAAAAAGGTTGGCCCCACCGTAGGTATCGTAATTTGCTCGGGCCGCCGTTGAAGGAATACATTTTTTATGGAATTTTTGTAACACTAATTGTTTCGTCATTGTAGACTTAAAATAACCATACACCACAACGAAGGAATAGTGATAATGTATCGTCTGTTTGGCTAAACTCCTGTGAATAGTATTTATTGTTAACACATTTTTCTTGTAAATAATCACATCGACGTCTACGACGGTTTTTATCTGACTAGAGCTGGAAAAAAATTCGGATGCAACAAATATCACGCTATTTCAGCATGTGAATGCTGCAATCGAATCCAGATACAGATTTCGCAACACCAAGAATCTAAACCTCCGGTGTCAGATGTAATTTTTCACCACGGCCATAACCCAATCATGGAGGAACCTCATCGAGATTTCGTTCATTTCAGATGCGGTAAACCGTTAATACTGCGATTTTTCTTTCGTCGAAGTTCGGTTACATTGTGCCCTTATGTTTTCATCTGACTTCCATGAATTTCATGTTTTCTCTTATAATCCTGACATACAGGAAAACGGGCTAGTTTCTCTATACTTTGCACGCTTATACAAAATACAGGAATGATCAATCGGAATAATCTGTGTTTATTCACCAGCACGCATAAAAATAACTGAATATTAAAATATTAAAATACAAGTAGTTCCATTGAGTCTCTATTTATCCTTCGCATTGCAACATCCATTTTCACCGCAGCATCCATTCACGGCGCAAATTCCCACCTTGGGACAACACCCATTCGCGCCGCAACAACCTCTGGCGCAACATCCCTGTACCAGTGGCTTTCTGCACTTTTTGCAACATTCAACCTCTTCATTGCAGCTTTCGATGTAGAATGGGATGAGGAAACAGCCGAAACAACCTCTGAAATAGGAAAAAGGTTTGTGGGTAATCGCCAAACATGGGATCGTTTGAGTCAGGAGATATTTTTAGTTTCCTTACCCAAAAATGCCTATGCAGGTGCACGAAATCCATGCGCATCTTGTAGGGCGAGTTTGTATTTCAGTTCCCATGTTTCCATTGCACTTATAGCAGAAATCTTCTTCACTTTCGCTTAGATCTGCAAAAATAACAAGCATAACAATTTCGGGGTTGAAAAATTCAAATTTGTCTTTATTTGAAACAACCAAGGTAGCCCAGAAAGACTTACCGGATGACGGTTGTGAAGTTGTTGGACCTAGAAATAAACGGCGAAGCGGTTATAACTAGTGCAAACGTGGTTATAAATACAGTCATGACCAACATATCCCACGTAAGTGTGCACAATAGAGTAAGCAAAACATATATAGCTAATCAAAATGTTTGATATGCGTAAAATATTCTCACTTTTAGATGATTTCCGGACCATTGAAAGCGATTATCTGTTGGTAGCAAGGGATGGGTAGAAAATATTAGTAACGTTCAGAATTTAATAAATAAATATACAATATAGCCGAGTAAAAAATCCAGAATCGACGTTCATAAGTAAAAAAACTGGAGCTTATAAGACTAAAGGCACTCAAGAATTTTAAGATTCTTGAATACATAGATCTGAATAAAACACACTATAGGCACTAACATTAATGTGATGATGTTTTCGTGACATATAACCTTCATTTATGTAGGAAATTGTGCACATTTAAACAACAAGATATTTATATTTATTTCTCGATTTTCATTTATTTTTCTTTTACTTTGTTTTAATTTACTTTAATTATTTCGGATTCAATTAGAAAAACCGTATTTAAAATATCAAATAATAAATTCGTATATGTATTTGTTTAAGCTGGTAAAATGTTAGTTTATTTATTCCCTAATATTTTTAGCTCACATTTCATAATTGACCTTATTTTGGTCAATTTGGAAATAAATGTATAGCTTAAATTAAAAAAGACAAGAAGTTTCGGAATATTATTGATGTGGGGTGTGTTTTGTGGTAACTTAACTAATATTTGTGATCTTCTTTTTCTCGTAGGTATTATCGGGAGATTAAATGTTACTAGTGGTTGACACTGCGATTTCAACATTTTTGCATGGTTTGCGTTTATTTGAGTGTGTAGATGTTTGTAAACATCACGCAAAGCCTGTTCCTTACTTCAAATGCACCCAACAATGGTCACAACAACACTTGGCCGGAATCAGCTTGTGTACATTAAATATTTGTAAACAATAGATACTACTCGCAGTAGTTTAGCCAAACAGACGATACATTATCACGATGCCTTCGTTGCGGTGTATGGTTATTTTAAGTCTACAATTGCGAAACAATTCGTGCTACAAGATTCCATAAAAACGTATTCCTTTATGGTAATTCGAAGACTTCGTGGCCCAAAAATCAGAATGGCACGATGGCCAAAGACGATGGTTGTGAATGAATAATATTGTTTACTATTCAAACAATAGTGAGGGCCCGACCTGGGCCGAAAACGCCAACAAGGCGCGATGCTTAGCGCCCGCTGCAGGCGAGTCCTGTCTGGACACACGAGAGGCGTGTCGTGGTCAAAAATTGGGGCCGACCAAGGGTTGTCGATGTCGTCTTAATTTATCCACGTTAAGGTCACAGCATGCGGTGTCGTGTGCGTTAGCCAATTGGGTGCCAGTATAATGGATGTCATGCGTGGGACATAAATAAACACAATTTAAGTTCACTACACCTTCAACGGCGGCCCACGCTCATTGCGATACCTACGGCCCGACCAACCTTTTAAGATGTTTTACACCGAGTGACGTCTGTGGGAATAATGCTGGTATCCAAACCTTGATAATCCTTCTTTCAGCTCCCATAATTCGGTCCGTTTATTTCTTTTATCAACTAGCTTAAAATAGAATCTTAAATATCCTGAATTGTAGAATTAGTCGCCAGAATTATGGCATGATAAAATTTTATTTACGCTGCAAACGCTGTAGCATAATTGTACGTGTTTGAATGTCTTGCAATTCTGGCTGGATTTGTTCGTCAGTAGTTGCGCTGATTTCTGCTGACGTCCATGTCGTGCTTCAGACTTTTGCGAGCTGTTATCATAAATATAATATCTACTCCGCGAATTGACTTCTTAGTGGAAGATGCTATCCTGTCACACTAGCAGGCTGCAATTCTTTTGGTGGCGTCTGTCGCAACCATTAAGGCGTGACTCATTTAAGAGGACAGCACAATATACTTCAATGTTATCGACTGCCCCATAGCCAAAGTCATCGATTTCGTGGGCTAGGGTGTTCAGAAATCAATGATGGGTGGGTGGGTTTGTCGTTCGCCCTTCTAAACGATCGTGTTCGCAGCCAATCGCTTCAATTTCGGGTTCTTTCGGATCGTTGGTAGCCAAAACATCCCTGCGTTGAAGTAAGCGATGCTGTGGAAATTTTCTGTCACACAGACCAGCCGAACTTCATTAAGGCCTTCTTTCTGAACCCTTCTTCGATAAGAGGAATATTTTCACAATTGAGTTTTCTAAAATTGAAACGCCATCACTTGCACTTAAACCAGTCGTCCTTAGAAAAAAGAAAAAGACGTTTACTTCTATTATAAACAATCTGAAGATGAAAAAAATAAAATCTATAACATATATCATACTTTGTTCTCTGTTAGATTGGTGTTTAGTCTCCAGACTTTGCGGGATCCAGTGTATACCGCAAGGCAGTATGTGTTCTGTGTTTCGTCGTATAAATATTGAGTCAGTGCTCATTTGCGATCAATATTCGTGATCAAATACTCCCAATGTCCGTGCGTATCCGACGCGTAGTAGTCAAATTGCGTTACTGGAATGAAAATTCACCAAGTCAAATTGGTGGACCGTAATATACTGACTCCAGTGAGCTGTTCACAATGGGAGTGGCCCATTGTGACACCACTAAAATCCGACGGTTGTACACCCAGAAGCTGCTGCACCCAGGTGGATGTGGTGATTACAGGATGACACTCAATCGCCGATTGTTACAGAAGACATACACTACTCCGCAACCAGAAGATATCCTCTGTAAATTCAAGGGGTTGAGTTTCTTCTCCAAAATTGATCTAAAACATGCCTACTTACAGATTCCACAGGATGACGAATCCAGTTTGCTGACAGTTATTAATGCACCCTTTGGGTTATTTGGGTACAACTTTCTACCTTCTGGGCTAAATTTTGCCCCAGCTATTTTCCAGGATTTCATTAATGGCATATTGGATAGCCTTAATGATATTGAAGTTTACCAAGATGACATTTTTGCCATGTGTGTCAGCAGGCATGATCATGAAGAGAGACTCTTCCAGCTTTTCCGACGTTTTGTCGATTATAATATGACGTTTAATCCGCTGATCAAGCAACCACTGGTAAAAATCCGGTTGTGTTATTCAAGGGGCGCAAACTCGTTCCAATGCTTTGGATCGGGAGAGGTCACCTTTTTCAAAGGGAATGATATTCGACCGTCTCGCGGTCTTATTCTTGGAAGAAGTGGAAATCGTATGGTTATTATCCTCGATGTTACTGATTCCCATCCTTCTGAACCAGCTGTCCCTGTTATTCATTCCCATCCTTCTGAACCAGCTGATCCGGCTAATACGACTCCATCCATTCCAGACAAATGCTCGCAAGCTCTACGTCGGCGCTCGGAGCGTCTGGATTTGAAATCGCCGGTCGACTACCGCATGCCATCGAAGCTGCTGCACCCAGGTGGATGCGGTGATTGCTCACTTTAACTATTAATTGTGTTTTACTATACTGACTATTGTGCGTCACATTTACGAATATACGGTTCCGCGTTGCTGCACGTGTCTTCGTTCGTTAAAGGTCTCGGTTGGCTATTTGGGTTCTACCGATAATACAGACAATTCGTCTATTCTATATTCAAGGGTTAATTCAACCCTCCATACAATACTACCACAGTTACCTCAAATTAGGATTGGTTGATAGCGACGCGGATTGCCGAAGGATTTGGCTGTTGAAAAGGGGTAAGATGAAACGTCAATTGCAACATTTTAATAAACCAAACCTGGCAATTATGTTGATGTACAGTTTAACAAAACAGGCGACATACTGATATAAGAAAAAACCTGGACGCTATAAAAGATTTCTCCTGTTAATGTCTTTAAGATAGTGCCATGTTTGTATTTTAAAAAATGTTTTAGTAGTTGTTTGAGTAGCACAAACATTAGTGGAACGTTTAAAACAATGGAATGATTTTTTTATCAGCATAATTGACATATGTCTCCGTTGAGAAGAAGAGGACAACGGCTCAAAGGCATTATTCCAATTTCGTGGTGACAGTTGTTCAGAATATTGGTGACGGTTAGGTCTATACTGTAGTAAAGAAATTCTAATTTGGTAAAAGAAAAATCAATGGAAATATGTTGTAGCTTAAATTGGCACAATTTCCTACATAAATGAAGGTTGTATGTCACAAAAAATCATCAAATTAATTTTAGTTCCTATAGCGTGTTATATCCCGTGTAAAATGTCGGTTTGCTACGACATGATATTAATGGTTTACCGCATCGGAAATTAACGAAATCTCGATGAAGGTTCAACGCCCTCGGATAATAAAAAATGGCGATTTGGGTTTTTTCCAAGGGTGACATTTAATTTCCACGCAGCGCTTACTCTAACAGTTATTCCCAGACATGAGTTAACCGAGCAATTTGTGTGTGTGTGTGTGTGTGCGTATGATTGTAATTACCTCCATTTCTCCTTGTTTGATTCATTGATGCGTCAAGCCCTTTTAAACTGAAGCATTTGTCAATCAACGGTTCTGAAAAAGGTTACAGGAATCGAAATGCACGAAATTCATTTGCTTAACTGGCGTAAAACCGAAAACTGGGATATTATTCGGAGGATGCTTTCGACGTTTTTATGCAATATTCCAATTGGCTTTCGCTAAACTTACAAATGTCCTTGACAAATTTGTGTGACCCTCTATAATGCGTACACTGACGGTATTATAAGGAGATTAAATGTAACTGGTAGTTAACACTGCGATTTCAACAATAGACGTACGGCTAATCCGTAACTAACGGGGTTTATCCTGAAACCCAATATTCTTCCCCAATCTCGTAGGATCACGGTTGGTTTTAGGACATTGCGTGTCTTCTCTCATCCTGCATCCCAGAAGCGTCGCTTTCCTTGCGTCCGTATGGTATATGAAAGAACCCCTACAATCTCCTTTCCCCCATGAAGTTTATGAAAGCGTTAATTTTACCATTCAGCGTATCTTGATTTCGGGCTTGTGGGAGAATGCACCCGCGTTGGCGCGTGATTTGTATGAGCCCGTAAACGTATCATCGGGAACGTTCATTCCTTTTAACAAGCGGGAACGTGAGATAGTTTTGAAACGAGAGGTGAAGTCCAAGAATACTCCCTTGATGGCTTTTCCTCGGCATCAAGTGGAGGGGATTCCAAAACGTGGCCACTTCCTCAAGAGTGCGTCTAATTAGTTTATAAACAAACTGGAACGGATCATCGGCAGTTTTTAGCGTGTCCTCCAATTTAGAGAGGAGGTGCTTATCAATCACTTTCAACGAGACGTGTGAGTGTGCGATAGGTCTATTTTTCACAGATCTTGCGGATCCATTGGCCGGTTTCAGAATATGGGTTAAAGCGACATCTCTCCATTCCGAAGGAAAGGAACATTCTCCGAAGGAATAATTGACGAGCTGGGTGACAAACGAAGAAATCTCCCGGTGACAGATTTAAAGAACCGCGCGAGGGACCAGTCGCCGTGGAGGCCAGCCTAAATATTGGAGATTCAGGATTCATGAGCTGGAAGAAAATCGCTAGTATTAAGAGATAATCCACAGAGAGCTAACAAATACGACGAGGATGATCCCGGATTTCCTAGAAAAATAGATCTGCGCCGACTCAGGCAATAAACTCCATTCGAAATTGTCCACTAAAACGATTTGATAACATTTAATCTCTTAAACGCACGGGCGCGATCAATTCGCCATGGAAGACGTCGTTGTCTCAACCATTACTTCGACTTTCGCCGTCAACTCGCCATGGCGGACCATCAAAAACGTCGCACCCAGAACTGAGCCACAATTTGCCTTGATCGATATTGTAATCACCCACCAATCGGAAGACAGCAAGATAAGACGACGTCTATTTACGAGTCTGATGTTGTATTTATGCACGGTTCTTTGGCTTAATGAGCCAATAAAAATAGAGACCTAAATCGGCCATTAAGACATTAGGCCAGGCTGAGTGTCTGGTTCAGAATCGTGGTTACCGAAATGTCTGTTTCGGGAGGATAAGGTGGTGGTTCTGCTGATAGAACCAGAACTTGTCTCCATGCGTGAGGTGTGCAGTAGCCGACCTTAACGACGAGAGTTCAGATAAACAGAACAGGGCCATCGTTGGCGGCGTATGGTGATACTGTGACGCCAGAAAGGTAGGTGACCCCAAGTAAGGTTGTGCGTGACTGGTTCTGGTGAGACGATAAACCGCAAGGAAATCGACCAACTACGGAGGCGAATCAACCCGTATTGGTCAGATAGATTATTCATTGATTCAAGAATAATCAGTTAATGTCAATTTGCCGGACTGAGGGGTTAAAACTCGACAGCAAAGGGAGCAAGCCCGTTAAATTATTTATAGCTCCCACCGCTTCGATAATTCAAGAGAAAACTTTAATTTTGTTAACCTATTCTATTTTGACAGCCACCAGACGTACCACCCACATTCTGGACAAGCGACTCATCATCTCAAGGTCGTTATTGGCAGTTGATCTCCCCTTAAAGTGCGCGCGTTACTCATCGTAAACACACGTCATCCACAGCTTTTTATAGCACGCCAGCCTTCAATTGTACGCCACCCTCTCTGATACCATTGGCTCACTTAAGCCAACTGAAGTAAATCCGCTCTCAAATCGTTTGTTCGCCGGAAAACTCTCCCGCCTTCTTTGCGTGCCTCCTAGGCACAATCTTCCGGTTGGTTGGAGAAACGGTAACGGGTCATAACATCTCACATTTAGTTCAATGGTGCTGGAGAGCGTTGGCCATTCGGCTTGGGGTGTCACGATCAACATCCTCGCTCTGTAGGTGAGGGATCCGTGTTGGGATACCACTGAGGAAACCGTAGCCTGCAAACATATAACCGAGAATCGGACTGATGGCACCCATGAAGCCGGTCTATCCTTTAGCAGGAGACTAATCTCATAAATTCTATTTGAATGCCTCCCAGTGGACTGGAGTCGCCAGCTGTCAAATGCGAAAGAATACGTCGGTGTACAGACTCGGAGAAGCCGTCAGCACTTCCACAGCACCGTCGGCTGCAACGGTTCGGTAACGATGCACGCCGAAGCTTTCCAATCGCTGTCTTGTGTCGCCACCATCCCCAGGCGGAGGAAAACTGAAAACGTCCATCGTCGCCGTCAAAGCGGACACTGAACGCCTGGGCCTACAGTCCGTCTACGAAGAGCGTCGCTGAAACCAGAACCGGGCCGCTGTGTGTGAATTGCAAATATCCACGTTATCCTCTTGCAGGGGCGTAATGTTGAGACACCCAATGCTTCTGGTTCTATAGAGCCTTCTGTTTCGACACCAGTGTTTGTGCATCGCCTGCGTATTTAGCTGACGTAGAGCTGATATTTGGCTTTCGTCCCGAATTTCACGTTGCACGTTAAATGGGTGGAGTGCGCTTGGAGAATTTAAATATCAGAAGATGTGAAACGGTTACGATGTGACTTGAGGTGTAGATTAGCGAACCTGATAAATTGTGGCATTCCAGTGTGTAGCATTTGTAAACTAAAACAGCTGATTGTTGGATTTGTGGAACAAAGAAAATGTTGTAAGTTATATCCACGGTTGACAAGAATCCGACTCCGTCATCAACTGCCTTCCAATTTTGGAGTCATTGCATCCTCAGATCGTAAATTCCAGAAGGTCAATATTTCTCCCATCGAAACTGATGATTTAGAAAGCCAATTCGTTCAAACCAGTCTTCTGAGCCTTGTTGTACCACGCTTAACAGTCATATGTAGTAATCATGATAATAATAATAATACTTGTAGTGGCTTTATTGAGGTCACGAGGACCTAAACTTTCAGCATAAAACAAGACAGTATAACAAGTAATAGATATGAAAATTGTAATTTATTTCTTGCTTCACCTGCTCTGGTGAAACTAAAAATCGGGACAAATAAGGAATGACCGAATTGCGATATGCCGCCATTCTTGTGGGTATTGAACGGTATAGCCTACGCATTGGTCGAAGAGATTTACACTTAGATAAACTTGAAAAGAGGGGATGGGAGGGGTCACTTAAAATACGAGCTGCGATTAGTGAACAACTATTGAAGTGGCGTTGAACGATGATCTCTTACATTGAGAACATTGGCAGGCCACTAGAAAACGAGATTATTGTAAAAAGCCTACGAAGGGTTAAAAATTCAGAAAATTTAAGCCCGTGGGAAATTACTGGGGAACAATATACAATAAGGGAAATTATACAGGCATGGACAAATGTTTTATACGGATAGAGCTTAAACCAAGTCTCCTGAATCAGCGAACTAAGAAGTAAAGGCAATTATAACATAAAGTAAAGTCATCCGCGTATTTTATTAGTGTCAGGCGTTAGGGGACCGAAGGCTGGACGTGTAATAGTTAAAAAGGAATGGAGATAGCACTGCGCCTTGTAGCACTCCATGTCGTTGTCTCCACTTCATTGTTTTTTCGGTTTTAGATGTCCCCTTGTAATTTTAGTTTCTTAGTGGTAACCGAACGCGTCAAGTTTCGCCTGTTACATCAACGCGAGACGCCATCAAAAATCGCAATTTTGCTAGTTGCTCGTCCCGCGTATCCCACAAGGAAAACAATCTTCATAAATTATCAGAGCTATGGTCGACCGTTTGTAGAACGCAGGGTAAATATCAAACGATTCAAGGTCTTCATTTAGAACCACAATAATCCAGTACACCGGTTTAGGTGTGCCTGGCGTAAGTGCATGAATAAATCAATAAATCACTAAACACTATGCATGCATATGAGCATGCAGGTGGAAGCTTAATCCAATCAATCGATTGCATCGCTTCATTCTGAATCGGTTAAAAAGGATTTGGAATCAATTCAACTTTTCCCAGGATAAGAAACTCTTTCGACTGCTTCCGTGTTCAAATTGATACAAATCGAGACATGTCTAAATTTTAGTAAACCGTGCAATTTACACTATTTAATGTAATTTGCGGATTATCTTTAGCGGATTCCTCGATTTAAGAAACGCATTCAATCTCGACTGGATCTCGTGTTTTTAATCCACGGCCTATACTTTCAGCCTAAAACAAGACAGTATAACAAGTAATAGATGTGAATGAGTGGTGGTAGGGGGAGTGTAGACACAAAAAAACCGTTGATTTCAAGCGGTTGGCCGGTCGGTCGGTCGAATTGTATTTTTTATGCTGCTTGTCAAATCACACAGATTTTTCAGATTAATCTCATACCTCTAACAGGGCGCCAGTTTAACCGTCCTTCATGTCAGGATTACGAGAGCTAAACTGAGACGGGAGTTTGAGAATATTGTGACGGAAACCGTTGTCGAAATTCGACGTCAGAAGCAGTTTCACAATAAACTATCTTGAACACAGCGAACTCCCGATTACCCCAAGAGCCAGAGTGTCTCCTGGATTGGTCCATTCGAAACCTGGCGGGTTAGACAGCTGGTGTTTCATATTCGCTGTCTGTGGTCGATTCAAATGTTGTTGATTCTATTTGAATTAATTCATTTCTTTCCTCAAGGATGGACGCTAACTTTTTGCTGACACTTTCATCCCAGTCGGTACACAACTGACTGGTCACATACCCTCTTTATTGTTTGACTGTTTTAATTGATCCATACCCTGTATTATGCCAAAGCACACTCTTTATCTGCTTAGTCATGCTGGTCGGCTCTGAGCGCGGGTTGGACGTCTTTATACGCTCCCTATCGATCTTCTCTTTTAGGCCAAAGTAACTTAGTCATACCTTCAGATTGCACTTTATTTACAAGCTGTGGCACATTTTGACCAGAAGGATTTCTTACGATCTGTTGACTCACGAGATTTGTCTTACTAGATGGGCCGACTTTAACTCGGCTGCCCAAATTGTTTTTGACAAACCGTCCATAAGTCGGTTTGCCTGCCAAAATCTCCCCTGGAAGGAAAAATTGCTTCGAATCGTTCCTTGCCGATCCGTTTCGACCAAATTAAATAAGAGCCATACCGAAGGCGTGTCTTTCTCCGATTCCGATTTTGGAAATTTAACAAATGACCTTGAAGTGTAAGACTGCTGTTGTTGCATATTCGATGGATCAAAAATATCGAATAAAAGTTCATTGGCATCGTTACCACATACTCCAAAGTCTAGTCCCCACGCCTGCAGATCTTCTGCGACCAATTGCACACTATCAATGACAATTTATGTTGCAATTTCGGTAATTTAATTTCCTCGCGACGTTAACTGTATGTAGGAGCACGTGTGATTTGTGTTTGAGAAGCTGCTTTGGTTACGGCTTACGTTGATGTCGCTTTATAGTCTTGGTTATTGTGGGAAGGTTGATGGAAGGGTTTGTTTAACCTGTGAAAATTCTACGGATAGGAAATGGTTGATAGGAATTGGTTACAGACAAATAACGATATACTGCCAATCCTTTATAACTTTTTTCGTAAAAGGTCAAATACAGAAGGTCTCTTAGAATGTCAAGTGTACATTCGTTTATTTCGTTTTTAGACAAACTGAAGATGCAACGTTTATCATTCATTTTTGGGTGAGAGATTAGAGATATATTTATGAGGTTCTTGGGACTTTGTGACATTTTAAATCACCATCACCACCCCTATTGGTCGAGAGCCATCTCAAACCTTTGAAAAATCGATTGCGTCTCGCAAGACAGCAGGAATATGTGCCTACGAATGGTTAAAATTTCAGAACATTGGAGGCCAGCAAAGATGTAAGATGAACAGTAAACTAAAATTTAAATGATCAGTCGTCCAGGAAGCTTGCTTTCTGTTCGAAGATGGACGGGTTTCATGAATGTCACGAGTCGTAGCCGTGCGATTGGAGACTAGGTCGGCGAGAGAATTGTCAGAAGAATGTCTAGAAGACGTCGGTTTTCGGTTTTTTCATTGTCTTTGCGGTTTTGCTCATTCGACTGAGTACCAGCTGCAATGTGGCATGGGAACGAAATGTTTTCGCATGACAGCGACATAGTCTGAGAATTCCGGGTCGGCGATTGTGAAGATCAAATCAGAAAACCGTTTTTTTAAATACAAAACCCATTAATTTCAATTACGTATACGCCTTTCAACGATTTTTTTCCATGAAGTATTTTGGGCACCCAATAAAAAGAGTTATTAATGCTCTTTTAAATCCATTCTAATTGGCGAACGTTCATGAAGTGTCTTCGGATTTCCGTACAGATGGAGTCTCTAGCACCACCCGGATTTCTGCAAAGGACAAATTCTGCCTTGGCACAGTCGAGTTCGGCCGCAGTGCACCGCCATCCCGTCAATTGGATCTCCAGTCTGCCGAGGTCTTCCTTCATCGATCGATTTACTTCGCAGCTTCCATCTGATCCCGGTTCAAAGCGGCGATCCCCCATGGCCACTGCCGCATACAGCTACTTGGAGACAAAGATTCAAGTCGAGCGTCGACTGCAGACGAAGGTCGAGCAGTTACCCTGACGCATGACAGTCCCCTCCATCAGAGATGCACTTTCTTCACAATCCTGTGGCGATATGGCTGCAAGGTCGTGGAAGGTATATTTACAAATGACAAATAGGTAGCAGGCATTCATTTGCCAGATAATTTAAACCATCTCATGTATAAATACTCCAGTATATCCACTCCCTCGGAGATTGTACACCCGAACAATCTCGAGTCGTTATTTTCTTCTCACTATCTTCTGGTTGATGGGATACCGTTACGGGTCGAAATAGTCTCCCACATCTTCAGGTCCGTAGGATCAAATTCCAGCAACGCTTCTCCTTCAACGGTGTGAGTTGAACATGGTGGGGAACCGTTTAATTCCGCATGATACCTCACAGCCTTTCCGTCAGTTCTTATCCATGTCGAGACGTTTTTAGCATGTATCCGTTTGTTCTACGGTTGCACGCTGTCACCTTATTAATCGTGTTTTCCCCTCCTTGGGACTCTCTCTATTTCTATTGGCTCAGTTACGCCAAACCCTGGGTATAAATAGGAACCTAAATCCTTTGCCGTATTCTGGTTGATGGGATTGTTCATCTACTTGAACAGGGAATACGGTCGTGAATATCGTTGTACGACGCGTCTAAGCCTTCTCTAAGTTTGCTATCATCATCTTCAGTTACTTCGGATACTTTTTTGCGCACGAAATGTGATCTATGATGCCTGGGTATCTTTTCAATCCTATTTCGCGTTCTGTATTCTAACGTGCGCTAACCTTATTGAATTCGCAGCTGCAACGCGCAACTCATTTTACTCCAATTTTGGATTCCGTGGAATGAAAAGTGATTTTGATATCTAAGAAGGGTTTATTTAATCTCATGAAATTATTCAGAGGGTATACGTTTTGTTACAACAGCCACAGTGTCTTCGAACCACGCGATAGCATCTGGACGATTTTCAATTGGGCTCCATGTACAGCTCTTCAACTTCTCTTTTGAAATCTAAAAAGACAACAAAATGTGATTTTTAGTGAAAGCATGGAGAGGCTCATCGAAGAGTCAATAAAATGTATAAAATCAGGCTCACAAGTTCGTTGTTTTCCGTGGACTTTTCACCAATTAATTCTTCCACGCCGGCGTCTTTGATTTGAAAAAAGTAATAAACTTTACGTTAGTCTCTCTTGCTCTCAGCGCGTTAAGATTTTCAGCGCGTCATCGACATACCGAAAGCAAAGAGGCGATTCTGGAATACAGCAAGGTTCACCCAACGCGAAGGCTGACTGATGGGTGCCAGATCGGTCCACTGCCCGAAATTGCCGAACCCCCACGGGAGCGTATACATCTCCACCGAGGCGAGGTCTTCCTTCTGCGATCCCTGTCCACCGGCCACGAAAACGCGCTCATTGAAGAGGACGATTCCGTGGTCCCAGCGCGCGTGATGCATCGGAGTAACTTCAACCCACTTGGGTTCCGTAGCCATTAGGCCAAACATCACAGCATCGGTCATCGGACCCTCGCCATCAAACCCACCGGTGATTAAGATGTGGGGCGTCTTGAAAAGGAAGGATTTACAATCAACCACCATAAGCGCCGCTGCCGATTGGGCGGCTTTATTGAGCGGAGTCATTGGTCGCCAGGATTCACTACAACAGAGACACCGACGACATTATAGCGTGTCACTTGGCGCGATGGGCGACCGAACAACGACGAACTAACGAACCTCCCTACGGTGAAGCGCTCGCATGACGCCAGCCACTTCGTGCCATCTGATTCGATTCCACCGCACACGAATATCTCGTCGCTGTAGGCGACCACAGCTGCGCCCTTGCGTGCGGTCTGAAGTGGTGGACCCTCTGAAACCAGTCCCTTCTGGGCATCGACAACTGTGACTGTCGGCAACACAGCATCGTCATCACACGCTACACCACCAACTAAATACACCTTGTCTGGAAAAAAAGAGTAGAAATCATCAATAGTTGCGTTGGATTGGCTTTTCAGGGGTGACGCCAACGAACAAGACCGACTCAAGAGCGTTTTGACTCACCGTTTAAACTAGCCATCGATCGAAACCAGAGATATGGCAGGGTAATATTGATTGGGTTTCCCTCCTGAAACTGCGGCATGTTCATCAAAACCGCCGTCTTTCTGTCGTCTCCCTTCTGGCCATACACGAGAACAGTCTCCCGAGTGTGACGATCCTCCCAGACTTCGTTGAAGTGTTTCCTATGAATGAAATCAACCGAAAGTTGACTTGTTTTGTGACGAAACGTAGCGCAGAGGTGAATTAACGAAAAATAATGACTCACGTGCAATCTGGATTCTGACTCACGAGCCCTGTCTTGCTACTGTTAAACTTCTCCACAGCTGACTTGGTGACTTTTTCAACGCCAATGACGTCGAGTAGACGGCTGAAACTTGTCAACAGCATGCCAGACGCCTCATAGTCCTCCTTGTTCACCTCCAGCCAGGTGATGATCTGTTCCAATCGTTCGTCCGCGCTAACAGGCGAGGTCTGCAAAAATTCGATGAACTCATTTTCACCAAAACCCATTCCGAACTGCTGATTTGAAAAGTGTTGCTGACTCCAAATGCCGCTTGTGCTAGACCTCTCAAGCTCGCAAGTGTGCGCGTTTGTGTGCGGATTACTTCTCCGGAGGAACCAATCACCTGCGAGAATTGTAATAGAATAGGTGAAAATTGAGTCCCGGTAGTTAAAACATGCAAGCCCAAACACGCACATAGAAGGCATAGAGAACTAAAGCAATTTCAATAAATATATATCAATCCATAAGAGGGGATCGAAGTTGTAGCAGCTTCATCATCCAAAGGAGGAGGTGGAGGTTGCCGGCGGTTCATCATCCAAAAGAGGAGGTGGAAGAGGTCGCTGCTTCATCATCCAAAAGAGGAGGTGGAAGTGGTCGCTGCTTCATCATCCAAAAAATGAGGTGAAAGTGGTCGCTGCTCCATTATCCAAAAGAAGAGGTGGCAGTTGCCGCTGGTTCGTCATCCAAAAGAAGAGGTAGAAGTGGTAACTGCTCCATTATCCAAAAAAGGAGGTGGAAGTGGTCGCTGCTTCATCATCCAAAAGAAGAGGTGGCAGTTGCCGCTGGTTCGTCATCCAAAGGGAGAGGAAGAAGTGGTTACTGCTTCATCATCCCAAACAAGAGTTGGAAGTGGTCGCTGCTTCATCATCCAAAAGAGGAGGTGGCAGTTGCCGCTGGTTCATCGTCCAAAAGAGGAGGTGGAAGTGGTCGCTGCTTCATCATCCAAAAGAGGAGGTGGCAGTTGCCGCTGGTTCATCATCCAAAAGAGGAGGTTCAAGTGGTTGCTGCTTCATCATCCAAAAGAGGAGGTGGAAGTGGTTACTGCTCCATTATCCAAAAAAGGAGGTGGAAGTGGTCGCTGCTTCATCATCCAAAACAAGAGTTTGAAGTGTTCGCTGCTTCATCATCCAAAAGAGGAGGTGGCAGTTGCCGCTGGTTCATCATCCAAAAGAGGAGGTGGAAGTGGTTACTGCTCCATTATCCAAAAAAGGAGGTGGAAGTGGTCGCTGCTTCATCATCCAAAAGAAGAGGTGGCAGTTGCTGCTGGTTCGTCATCCAAAAGAAGAGGTAGAAGTGGTCGCTGCTTCATCATCCAAAAGAAGAGGTGGCAGTTGCTGCTGCTTCATCATCCAAAACAAGAGTTTGAAGTGTTCGCTGCTTCATCATCCAAAAGAGGAGGTGGCAGTTGCCGCTGGTTCATCATCCAAAAGAGGAGGTGGAAGTGGTTACTGCTCCATTATCCAAAAAAGGAGGTGGAAGTGGTCGCTGCTTCATCATCCAAAAGAAGAGGTGGCAGTTGCCGCTGGTTCGTCATCCAAAAGAAGAGGTAGAAGTGGTTACTGCTTCATCATCCAAAAGAAGAGGTGGCAGTTGCCGCTGGTTCGTCATCCAAAAGAAGAGGTAGAAGTGGTTACTGCTTCATCATCCAAAACAAGAGTTTGAAGTGTTCGCTGCTTCATCATCCAAAAGAGGAGGTGGCAGTTGCCGCTGGTTCATCATCCAAAAGAGGAGGTGGAAGTGGTTACTGCTCCATTATCCAAAAAAGGAGGTGGAAGTGGTCGCTGCTTCATCATCCAAAAATGGAGGTGGAAGTGGTTATTGCTCCATTATCCAAAAAAGGAGGTGGAAGTGGTCGCTGCTTCATCATCCAAAAGAAGAGGTGGCAGTTGCTGCTGGTTCGTCATCCAAAAGAAGAGGTGGAAGTGGTCGCTGCTTCATCATCCAAAAGAAGAGGTGGCAGTTGCTGCTGCTTCATCATCCAAAACAAGAGTTTGAAGTGTTCGCTGCTTCATCATCCAAAAGAGGAGGTGGCAGTTGCCGCTGGTTCATCATCCAAAAGAGGAGGTGGAAGTGGTTACTGCTCCATTATCCAAAAAAGGAGGTGGAAGTGGTCGCTGCTTCATCATCCAAAAGAAGAGGTGGCAGTTGCCGCTGGTTCGTCATCCAAAAGAAGAGGTAGAAGTGGTTACTGCTTCATCATCCAAAAGAAGAGGTGGCAGTTGCCGCTGGTTCGTCATCCAAAAGAAGAGGTAGAAGTGGTTACTGCTTCATCATCCAAAACAAGAGTTTGAAGTGTTCGCTGCTTCATCATCCAAAAGAGGAGGTGGCAGTTGCCGCTGGTTCATCATCCAAAAGAGGAGGTGGAAGTGGTTACTGCTCCATTATCCAAAAAAGGAGGTGGAAGTGGTCGCTGCTTCATCATCCAAAAATGGAGGTGGCAGTTGCTGCTGGTTCGTCATCCAAAAGAAGAGGTGGAAGTGGTCGCTGCTTCATCATCCAAAAGAAGAGGTGGCAGTTGCCGCCGGTTCATCATCCAAAAGAGGAGGTGGAAGTGGTCGCTACTTCATCATCCAAAAGAGGAGGTGGAAGTGGTCGCTACTTCATCATCCAAAACATTTGTTGAATGGAGCAGCTTACGCAGCCATCTGCGAGCCTCCAAGTCGCTTGGTGATTGCAGTCCGCACGCCGTGGTGTAACATTGTTCGCTTATGAATAGAATGCTGACCGCAACACCGATGGGGGCCAATGAATGCCATCGTGCCCCCACCCTTTCTGCCTGGCACGCGTTTCGTGTTTTTTTTACCGCTCTAGCGAGTGGTCTACATAACCGTCGTTTCCGTTGTTTTAATGTTTGAAAATCTCTAACATTTCGACATAATTCCTATTGGTGACTTGAATACGCCCGTCTTCTATTCCTGTCCTCCTGTTTTGAGGGTTCTGGACTCTGCATTCCAATACCAGTTCCTCTGTTGCGTGTTTGTGAGTACCATGCAACCTTCGATATAATAATAATGATGTAAATTTCAAGAGTAACGTTAATACAGTTCACCTAAATTTTCTCTCGCTGGATGAAATCAATACTTCGAAGACGTATCCAGAGGCTGGTGGACAAGAGAGTTTCTGTAAAGACGACCAAATGGTTTCCTCGACATGCTGACTGAACTATGCTGAATTAATCAAGTTTCGGAGTGAGAAATGCGTGGAATGGAACAACCACGCTGGACACCTAGCACGTGTGCAACCTATCATTGCCATTCTTTTTTTATACTTGGTTTCGCCTAGCTAGGCCAATTAAAACAATTGGCCAATAGGAACTTAAGCAGGTTTGACACGGTAACCATGGGCGTACACGTTGGCAACCTGCTACACGAATACGCATGACTCATGCCTGTCCGGCGTACACCGTGACCAAACCGTTACCAATGCAGCTGATGGCGTTTTAGAAGGGTTGATAGTTTCTTCGTTTCTCGAAAGTTGCGATTTTTTCTTCGTTGAACGTCCGAGGTAGACGTCAACCTTGTCCGAAAGTTGATCTCGGTGGGATTCGAGCTCGAACACAAGAATACCGGGCCTCATTGTGGCAACGAGGAACTATTATCTCCGTCATGGAGGCCGTCAGACAAGCTGGACTTCAAAAATCGATGACCACAGTTCAGAGCATCTCCGATTGGATGAAACCATAGTTCTTGCGAGGCCAGCTGTTTCGTGGTCCGAGATTACTGTTGACGGACATTTCTGAACAATTAAAACTCGCTGGATGCTTTTCAGAGCGTCAAGTTACTCTAAATATTTTGCAGAGAAGATTTAATGAACGACAAAGAAAACATTCACCAGATGGATATCCGTTAGAAAAGAAACATCGCTAAAACACACGAGTCATCCTTCAATAGATCCGTGAAATTTTCCATGACATTTGAAATGAAAGAGGTTTCGTTTCTCGTCTGAATTTAATTGAACATACTCGTATTCTCACCATTTCTGGTATTGATAATAATAATAATAATAATAATAATAATAATATTCGCTTTATTAAGGTCACGAGGACCAAAACTTTCTGCATTAAAATTTAAAATAAACAAAAATGTTACAGGAAGTGACGATTGTACGTAGAAAATGCAGAATAAGTTAAGAAAAATAAAGGAAGTAACATCAGGGTAAATTAGCAAGAAATGCCAATTTAACCTACAAAGTATAACAAGTTTGGCAAACGGGGAACGACGGCCATTGAAAGGCCCAATCCAAAACACGCGCCATGAAGGAAGGCTATTGGAGGGCATTTTGTCTGAAATACGAGATTTCTGCGTTTTGTGAATACAATAAACGCCAAAAAGGCACAAACCACCGACCAGTACGCCCGTCCATCTTAGCTGGTTTGTTTATTTGTTTGTTTGCTGCCAAGTAGCGCCATTTAATTGTATGGGAAGTTTGTTTTAGTCGTCCAAAGGAAGGTCGGGGTGTGGCCAAATCGAGGCCAACAGCAACGGAGACATGATTATCATCCTGGAGAAGCAAAGACTAGACGCACCACTCCCAACCCCGACAGCCTCAATGGACGACTGAAGGACACCCGCCGTCCACTGGAACCCCATCTCTCTTCACGTTTCTCCCGACAAGCTCGAAGCTTTTACAAGGACCTCAACCAAATTAAATCATTCGTATTAAGTGGCTGGAAGAATTTATTGTCCCCTCTTACTCGATAAATCTGATTCGAGGGTGCTTCCAATAAGTTTGATTGGAATATATTTTACTGTTGGCGTCCTCATCGCTCTACCAGAAACTCGCGCTGGTTAGTAAATTGCGATTGATAATGCAAACTTCAATGGTTTTGGATAGGGCTGCTTTTCAATGGCCGCCATTTCCCGTTTGCCAAACTTTATATGCTTCGTGGGTTAAATTGGCCTTTCTTGCAAATTTACCTCGATGTTACTTATTTTATTCTTCTTAACTTATTCTGCATTTTCTACGTATAATCGTAACGTCTTGTAACATTTTTGTTTATTGTAAATTTTTAATGCTGAAAGTTTTGGTCCTCGTGACCTTAATACAGCGAATATTATTATTATGCCGTTGTTTATTATTTTGTTCATTTCCGATTATTTCGGGGATATTCTGACCAGCGGATGTGGATTCTTCATTTAATTTGAAAAGAAGATAAAATGTAGGTCGTAAGTGACCGTTTTCACGAAACTATTTATATTTCTGGGTGATTGTTTTTGTAGTTACTATTATTAATTCAGTAATGCAACAATAAAACGGTGTTGCCTTTAATTTACGCAATTATGTTAACGCATAACAAACAATTGATGACTCAAACCCGCCAGAATTGTTGGAATCGTGACTGGACAACTTTGAAATTCTCAACTAATTTTGTTGGTCGTCTGGATCAGGTAATTCGTAAAATAGAAAATCAATATAGTTTTTAATGCAAGAAATCCAACATTTAAACCAATTCGCACAGTCGGCGATCGACCGATAGTCGAACCCCATCAGCTTAGTAAAAATCGAGATAGGACGTCAAATAATTAGTTATTGAATGGTTATTCGAAATCTTACTAACCTGGTTCTATGATTTACTTGCCAGCTGTACCGTATCTCAGATAAGTGAGCATAAATCTGGTTTACTATGAAAAACTACTAGACAATCAGCTTGTCTTTTGTATCTTATTATTACCATCCGCCTGATTCTTCTGATATCAGTGAAACAACAGACATCGTGTGGTCGTCCAGAATTGGAATTCAGCAGTTAAGTTTACCAACACAAAAGAAATCGTTCAAACGAAATTTAAAAACACCAAAATAGATAACCAACCAAAGGATAGTTGTCCAAATAGAAGGTTAAACCATTTTCAAAAAATTAGATTCTGGAGAATGGGAGATTTCCAACTTTATAAACTTCATATTTTTCGAATTTAAACCGACGAACAGCCTACATCCACGTGCCCCTAATCGCTAATCCCTCTAGAGTCCGGCAATCAATTCATAATTTCAGTTTTGAACGACTATACTCGGGGGAATCAGAAAATTTTATCTCTGTTATTGGCCACCTGTGTCTGTTGAAATATACAATTTAATAATGGTCAAACCAGGTTCTATGTACATTAATAATTAACTCTGTAATATGATTTTCTTCTTTAGTTTAGACATTTGGAGCACGCGAGCGCATCGCTAAAAAAGTGGAAATCGATAATCATAACGGTGTTAATTGCCTTTTTTGCTATTTGTAGGCATTTTTGATCGGTATCATAAATTATGGTTGCTTGAAATGTGGATCATCGCGGTATTTAATCAAAAAATATATATTGTTTCTGATCCTTATAAAACTGCGCGATTTGTGTCTACTCTTTGTTTACTCATGGAGTCGAAGATGGTTGATATGGTCGTTTACGTCAATGAACCCTTGAGGTTTCGGGAAATATGCGACCAATTTTAGGGATGGTGTAAATATTGCGATAAAAAAGGCCACATTCGACCAGTTACTGTTTTCCAGCCGTCTTGTAATCTCATTTTGGCGCCATCGTCAAAACTACGGTTTTCTCCTCAGTGCTCGTGGATAGGATGGTCTTGGTGATATGTGAGGGTTAGATCAGTCCGAAATGAGTAGGAACAGTGTAGTCGCAGAGCCTCCTGTAATAATAATAATAATCAGCTTTATTGAGGTCACGAGGACCAACAATTTCAGCATAAAACAAGACAGTATAACAAGTATGTGGTGGTTGCTAACTTTAACCGTGTAACTGTTGATTGTGTTTTACTATGCTGGGTGTTGTACCACACTTTTGAAGAATATACAATTCGATGTTGCTGCACGTGTTCTCGTTCATTCAAGGTCTCGCTTAGCTATTTAAGTTATACCGGTTATACTGACAATTCATCTATTCTCTATTACGGGTTAATTCAACCCTCCATACAATCCTATCACAAAGTACTAGATATGAAAATAGCATTTTAGTTCCTGTTTCACCTGCCCTGGTGAAACTAAAAATCGGGACAAATAGGGAATGACTGAATTGCGATATGCCGCTGTTCTTGTTGGTATTGAGCGGTATAGTCTACGCATTGGTCGAAGAGATTTCAATCAGATAAACTGGGATAGAGGGGATGGGAGGGGTCACTTAAAATACGAGCAGCGATTAGTGAACAATTATTGAAGTGGCGTTGAACGATGATTTATTGAATAGAGAGAATAGGCAGACCACTAGAAAACGAGATTATTTTAAAAAGTCTATGAAGGGTTAAAAAGTCAGAACATTTAAGGCCGGGGAAAATTATTGGAGAACAATATACAATAAGGGGAATTATACAGGCATGGACAAAGGTTTTTATGTGGCTGGAGCTTAAGCCAAGTCTCCTGAACCGACTAACTAGGAAGCAGAGTCCACGGCATTTACCAAAGACGGCATCCACGTAATCACTCCATGATAACCGACTGTTAAAAATAACGCCGAGGAATTTAGATTTTGAGCTCGAGGCGAAATTATGGAGTGAGGAGATTTCGGGAGTGTCAACAGCGAGCTGTCAGGGAAAATGTAATAGAGATGCATTTTGATGCGTTCAACAGAAGACCATTCTCCGAAGACCACCCGATTACCTCAGTGACTGCCTGCTCGAGCTGTTGACCATCACCCTTCGTCTCGTAGGCAAAACTGCTGAATACCTATCGCAATTTGGTCAGTCATTATTTGTCACGATATTTGGTCTCAGCCGAACAGGTGAAGTAGGAACTAACAGACCGTTTTCGTGTATACCAATTTTATATTATTGTGAAAGTTGTTGTCCTCGTGACTTAAAAAACTCGCTTACCAAAATTATTATAAAGGTTCCGTGGAAAGCTCGAAAGGGGGGAGACTTTACAACGATGACATAATTTTAATTCCCTTGGTTTGGGTTTTCCAGTCTCTAATTAAGAGATGCTCATTTTCTGGTCGTCTAGATATGACTGAATGATCCCTAAAACGAAATTCATCAGATTTGTTTCTCGTTCGACAATGGGCGCAGGATATCGCTAAACTCGAAACGCCGAATACACTCCGACCACTTGTATTAAGCCTCGGGTATATTCCGGGTTTCATATCTGTCTGTTTGGATGATTTTCTGCTTCCAAAAAGGTTGCAGACATGGCAAATCTCATAAACCAACCATTTATGTTAGCATTCGTATGTCTACATGTTATGAACACTCAAACCATTTAAAATAAAATCCACCCAGTGCGGATTCTCTCGAATTCCGCCGCAAATTCTTTATTCAAAATTCAATCAAGAAACTAGTTTATGGTCAATAAGAAAATATATTTCTAGAGATATGAATCACATATGCATCTTGCGCTTTCGTTCAATTGTCGCGTTTATTTGCGTGAAGATTGATCTAAAAAAACACATTTACCGAATTAATTCGTCAATTGTTTCAAATCAACACCATGGCGAGCATCAATTATGTTCACCTTCTGGGCAATCAGCTGAGCCATCAGCTGGAGGCTTCGTGGCGTTGACGGAGTTGGAGGCGGCCGTGGGTCCTCTCGTGGACCCGGGCGTTGGACCGGTCGGCGAACCGTCGGTCGCAGATGCCGCACGCGAAGGGCTTTTCGCCCGAGTGCGTGCGTTGATGACTGGCTAGGAGCCAGGCACGCGAAAACCGCCGTCCACATTCGCAACAACAAAACGGCAGCGTGTGTGTCGCTTCATGGATCCTAATCGACATTCAAATGCCGCGCGATAAATAATTATTAGCTTTAATTAACGCCGCAAGCGCTACACGCCTGCATGTAAATTAATCGATAAACAATTTAAACGGGATAAAATCAATATTTGAACTTTCGAATAGTGGAAGCACGCGTCTTGAGTACTGCCCGTCGGATGGTATTCGAGGCGATTTAAACAAAATTAATTAAAAAAACATACCGAGCGGAGGACCTGGAGGCATAGGTCTTACTGCAATAACGACACGAATGAACTAATCTGAGTTTACTACATGCCGGAGTTTGGATAGAAAGGTCAAGCGGTTGCTGGAAGTCAGGAGGGCTACCGCTGGGGGAGAGGCGGAGTAGACGTTCGATGGAAAAAGCCGTCGCGTTGGGAGACAGGACTGAGCCGAAGCCACTGTCTAGCGAAGGGGTTGGGCGGGGGGTTCTGGGTGATGGATGAGTCGGAGACTTGAGAGGTGTGGACTCACAAGGAGGCTCCTCTGGAGTAAAAATAAACACTTTGAAAATCTTACAAAATTACTGCTTTAAAAAAATACTTGGTTCATAAAATATATTGGTTTGAAATTGAGAAAAAATAGTTGTTGAATATATTGATTGGGAGATTGGAAAAAATATAGATTTTTGAAGGCCGTCCTTTTTTTACAAAAGTCACACTCACTTTCAATTGTGGTATCTTCGTTTGTTGTCAGCCAAGTAGAAAGGTGGACATCTGAAGGAGATGGACAGTTATTCATCCTAAGGAAGTTCAGTTATACCGTTTCATTTGATCTTAATCACTTGTTCCGTTTTTATAGCAAAAATTGCGATCAAAACCCAATAAGGTTGGTCGATGCATCAGGTGTTCTCATAACTGGCCAATCCCCAAACGCCTCCGCCTTTCCAGCGAACAACCCCCCCCCGTCACTTGATTGGACACAAGAAACGACGCGGTGAGTCCCCTTAGTGCGCGCCAATGGGAATCGAGATTGGCCGAACTCAGTGCCCTTCCACGAAATTTATAGAAAACTTATAATTTGGGAAGACGCTTAAAATGGAAGGTGTTATAATTAATTTCAATTGCGTGGCTTGATGGACTTATTAAAGTTTCTTTGTGGAAAAAATTCGTTAAAACAGAAATGTAATAAATAGTTGTCTCCAAATTATCTCAATTCAAGAAACTCGGGTTTCAGTAAAGGTTCATAATTGTGTAAATTAACTATTAGTTATAGTTTTGAAATTATGAATAAAAATTAATGGATCTTTCCTTCTTCTGAAATCTATTTCAGATGTTTTGTTTTACTACAGCAACTGCTACAACGTTCACGTTGAGATTATTCCTATTGCCACCCAAGGTGATAATTATTGCCATGAGGAGTGCTCTTCTCCTTCTAAAGGGAGAGATGTTGCCTTTACGGCCAACCTGAGACCAGTCAATGTGACCTAGGGACCTGTAAAGTTGAGACCAATTGACAACTGCTCTGTACGGCTGGAAATCATCGAGAAGAACCTCCTCTCCCAATCTGAGGTAATTTTAGCAATCGATAAGTTATCCATTCAACATGTTCACGAAACAAGGCCTTGGGATAGATTTTACGAATATTAAAATGTATCGATTAAGTGACTCCCGAATTAATACCCATTTTCAACAATACACGAATTCGTCATGTTTTAATGTCGTTTCAAGGTCACCCCCACGTTGTACTCCTCTCTGAAAACGATGCAGCCTTCTCGATAGATGAAGACGTTTGTCTTTAAGGTAAGCGCTTTGTTGAGGTTACGATGACCAAGACTTTCAGCATAATTTAAAAAGACTCTCTTTTATTTCCTGCTTCGCGAAATAAGGATTGACCGAATTGCGATATGCCATTGTTCTTGTAGTTATTGAACGGTATTATTCAGGCATTGGTCGAAGAGATTTACATTTCGATAAACTTGAATACAGGCCATTGGATTTGGTAATCTAAGTGAATGATGATCTCCTGGATTGAGAGCATTGCGGGGCCACTAGAAAACGAGATTATTTTAAAAAAAGTCTTCCTGGGTTGAAAACGCGAAAAACTTGAGCTGAACAACTTCCAATAAGGGGAATAATCCAGGCGTGTGGTAATGTTTTTATGCGGTTTGAACTAAATACGAGTCCCTTGAACCGCCGAACTAAGAATCAGAGGCGACGACATTTACCGATGACGGCATCCACAGGATCACGTAATGGAGATGCATTTTGACGCGTTCAGCAGAAGACAATTCTCGGAAGACAACCTCGATTACGGCCTGCCCGAGGTGTTGAGAATCCGCAGTCATCTTGCACTCTTGGCATAAAGTAAGGTGGTTCACATATTTGATGTTCGCAACGTTTTAAGAGGACAAAAATGTGGACGTGTAAAATTTTAACAGAAAATGTGACACTTCCTTTGCTCAAACAATGGTATTTTCCTAATTTGCATACTCCAATACAATTTCTGATATAACGAATTCTTCAGAGCAGCATAACCGGTTTCGACATCAATTGCACCATTCTCCTTTAATACAAATCAAAATTGATTTTAAATGCGAAGACTTGGATTCGTAGGATATAGGCGGAGACATTTTGGATAATATTTGGAGATTAGACATTTACAGCGATGCAAATATGTAAATTGCCGAAAAAGCTATGAGAGGTTTTTTTAAACAACGGATGAGGTCTTCGAGGAATGCTACCCTCGGGGAAATTCAAAGCGTCCCACAAAGCAAAGTGCGGCCTGCTTGAGTCGAGCTCATTGACAAGAGCTTCTCGTTTAAACACTCCATCTCGGGAGAACGGTGAAACCATTCGGAATTCTACCCATCGTTTGCAGAATCGCCAGATTCTGTGTCACTTTGGTGATTAGCTGGATTACCTGGTCTTCGAGGCAGACTAGCACCCACGCTGTTGACTTAATTTGTTAATTTAAAGCTCCACATTTCAAGTTTTTATGCGGCATTGGTATTCAATACAATTACTCAAACAAATAATGCCTCCTTGCAAGATACATTACCCGATTACCGAGCTGAGATTATTCGTCGATGAATCTCATCAATCAACCCCCCCCGATTCGCTGAACTTGTCTTGTGATTCTAACTTGTCATAAGGATCGAACATGACAGGGCTTGGCCAATTTAGACCACAGGTTCACAGTTCGCCAACGATAGAACAAATTCGTGGTTATTTGCTGGAAATTATTTCCGCACGTTTGTGATTATCAAAAATATTTGGCACAATATTTGCCAAAAGGCAACAGACAAACTTGTTGCGGTTGAATTTAAATAATAAAAATAATGACTTTCGCTTTATCAAGGTCAGCAACACCAAAACGTTCAGCATCACAATTTATAAAAGGAAGTAGTCATTTATGCATGTCAGCAAGAATAAACTAAATAACAAAGTCAAATTAAACCCTTGAAGAATATGGCCTTCGCACAAGGTCACCGTTGAAAGATCCAATCAATGGCGCCTGCCAGAAAACGGTTGAGTCATGATTATTGCGTGTTTAATAGATGCTCGTAGGTGCCCCAAATTCGAGGCAAACTGTCGGTATGGGTGTGTTTTTGTCGGTTTCAGGAACTTTACAATAAACTGGGTGACAATCGAGTTCACGCAAACTGGATTACGAGGGTGGGTTTGTGTTTTGAATAAAATGCGGTAAACACTAAAGTGGCCGTCTTTCGTACAATAAATACGCTCCAGCATTTTCGCAAGAGTAGCGGGTTTTGGTGGAAATTTAATTTTATCAATCCCTTTTTTCATTGATCTCCACCGACCGATGTCATAGTGGAGATACCCAAGGTGATCTCCAGACCACCAGAATCGCCAGTTGACCCCATCATGTCAAGTGAATAAAGTCACCATTGAACCCCCACCCCCACGCCGCTAGCTTATCATAGCGGTCATGTAACCCCCCCCAACTGTTTGTTCCAATGGAGGTTTTGGGCGCGTCAGCCCCTTCACACAGACTCCGGTGTCGATAAAACACGAGATAGCAGGCACTAGTAAAACACAAGGTCCCCCCGGGGATGTTAGAGACCCCCGGCCAGTCAGGTGCCAAACAAGCTGTTTTGTCACAAGACAGGGGTGCATCGACAAACGAAAACACCACCATCATCCATCAATCTGCCCACGGCATCCCCTGATATTCACCTCCGTTTCAACTGAATCCCATTGGGTGAACACAATACGGGGAGAGTAAACCGAGGCATCACTTTGGTGGCAGCATCCATCTTCTTCTTGCGACATCGCGGAACTCAAGATCCCGAACTCAACCTTCGCGGTACGAGTTGACCGAAGGAGTCGCTTTATTTGAGAAATGTGCACCAGATTTCGCGAGAGATTCGCAGGTGTGTCGCGAGATTTTTGAAAAATATTCAAAAATGCTGGGGTTTTTGAACTCCGACATTTCCTATCTAACTTATAATTCAGCTTGTATCTAAATTCAAATAGATATACGTTCATATTTGAATCTTTTTTTTAATTAGTATTTGTTGTTACTGAATTTACCGCGTTTTTTTAGAATTGTTTCTACGTGACATCATAGTTGAATTACTTCCACAAGTAAATTTGTTCCAAGTTTTTCATCTGAAGATATTTTTGCGAAGTAAGTTGAAACTGAAGTCGAATCAAGGATATCGTGGTCTCTTCAAGTCGACGAATCTACTGATATCTGCGGAAAAGCTCAGCTACTAGCGTTCATTCGCTTCATTAAAAATTATGAATTCATAAATGAATTCATTTTTTGTGATGAACTGAAGACCACGACGAAAGGAGAAGACATTTTTGATATGGTGAACAAAAATGTTTTGCTTTTCAACTTGAAGTGGAAGAACTGCGTCAGTGTGTGTACTGATGGATGTCCTTCTATGCCAGGAAATCATAAAGGATTCGTTACGATAATTCTTCAAGAAAATCCAGACATAATCACGACTCATTGCATGATTCATCGTGAAGCCCTCGCGTCCAAATCATTGCCGGAAAATTACAGTCAGTTTTGAATCAAGCTATTAAAGTAGTAAACTTCATCAAGTCTCGGCCGCTTAACTCTGTGATGCAATGGATTCCGACTTCAAATCGCTGCTTTACCAAACCGAGGTTCGCTGGTTGTCAAAAGGAAAAGTTTTGAAGCGTCTCGTTTATCTGAAAGTAGAAGTAATTTAATTCTTGGAAGTCGAGGAAACAAATTTTGGATTCGATCTTCGTGACGAGATTTGGTGGCTCAAAGTTCAGTTTCTCTCTGATCTGTTCGACAAACTGAATTCTCTCAACTTGAGTCTCCAAGGACCATCAGAAAACATTATCCCATCGACATGCAAACTGAAATCGTTTGGTGAAAAACTGACGCTATGGAAAAGCAAAGTTTCGAAGGGTATTTTTGAATGCTTCACTTCCGTAAACGAATCTCAGTTCAAGAGCAAAGTCGCTGATGACATCATTACCAAACTGACAAGTCTTCAATTATAAATTCACCATTATTTTCCATCACTTTCTATCGACGAATATGACTGGGTGATCAACCCGTTTGGAAGCAACCAGACATCAAATCTTTCGTGTGAAGAGGAAGAAGAGCTGATCGAGTTGAGAAATGACAAATTCCATCGACTGGGATTCGCCGAAAAAAGTTTGACGAATTTTGGCTCTCCTTGAAGCAGTTGTTTCAAGCTCTCAGTTTGAAAGCAGTCAAAATCATTTTGCCGTTCGCGTTTTCATGGTTTTGTGAATTCGGATTTTCAGCTTTGACTGAAATCAAATCCTTCGACTTGACGACGAAATGCGTGTTTGTTTTTCAACATCAGAGCCCCGTTTAAACCTTATTTGCTCTCGAAAGCAAGCCCGCCCATCGCATTATAAATATAAACGTTGAAAATAAAGTTTAACCAAAATATTTTTCTTTACTTAAGGTGTGTCGCGAAACTTTTCAGATATCCCAAGTGTGTCGCGATTGAAAAAAGTTTGAGAAACACTGCCTTGGGGCAGCATCCATCTTCTTCTCGAGATCCCGAACTCAACCTTCGCGGTACGAGTTGACTGAAGGAATCGCTTTATTTGAGAAATGTGCACCATATGTCTGAACGTTTTAATTGGTCAAACACTCTTACATCACTTTTTAAAATGGAAAATGTCGGACTACTTTCCCGAGTTTGCGGTCACTCATGCCACAAATCTCAAGCAGTGAAACAAAGACGGGCCAATTGGCAGTCATCTAGACAGGTAAAAGCTAGTTTCATCTCAATTCGACTGCTTTACTTATCTCGTAGGACTTTTCTTTATTCGTTGGAAAGACCACAAGTGAAATTCCTCGCATGACTTTAAGATCTTGATATATATAAATTTTTTAATGATAACGAGATAGCAGAGAAATCCAATGCTTATAGATAATCAACCCAATTACTTTTTAAAACTACTGTTTATAATTCAGTAGCACACCGTAGACTGTCGTAGAAACGATGGAAGCAGGTTACTGAAATTTAATTTTTAATCCAATCAGTGTTCAACGCTTCCATGCGTCGTATTGATTTGTGTGTACAGTCTAAACACACGCTCATGTTCTCCGGGATTCTATTAATAATATTCAAAAATAAAATATAGACGACTGGGTTGAAGGTCTTGGTTTGGTTTGCTTTCAGCATCGATGGAGCCCTCGCATCAATCTGCGAAGAAGCGAAAGCAAACGGAGTCAGAAAATTCATGGAGAAATTCGTCTATTAACGTCAAGTTTCCCTTAAATTTTACAAAAGAAATTAAAAAACTGCACTCAGAGGCGATTCTGATGGAGTCTGAGGCCAATTCCGTGAAGAGGTTTGCTTATCGGGGGCGGCTCGGTCCACTGTCGTAGCTGACTTAACACCCCAGGAAGGCAAACTCTCCACCCATCGGAATTGCGCGACTACTTATAACCACCGATTCCGTAGTCCCAGTGCGCGTGGTTTATCGATAAACTTGCGGGTAGCCGGCACTCAATAATCAACAGTGCCAAAGAAATATGAACAACACACCCAATTCACTCTTTCATTGATGTTGCATGATCCGTAAAATATCTCATTGCACTTAAATTAAAAATACATTGCTGCTACGTTCCAATGTATCTGCTACGACAGCATTTATGCTATTTATGGAATCACCGGACAAGTTTGCATGAAATATTGGTTTTTTGTCTGAATGCAATGAACCCCAAAAATCCACAAACAACCCGCCTGCACAACGCGAAAATGCGTGCTGCACCCATTTGTGACGCATCTCCGCGTTGGTTCGCTAACACGCTGCCACGTGGCGCCAAATTAGTGCGCGCGCACCGCGAAAATACTGTCCGATCGATAATTATTGCTGCGGCCATTAAAATGTAACATAACATAACACATAGCAGGGTTACTGGAAGAAGGCGTTGTAAATAGAGACACGGGCAGTTAAATGACATCAAACGATTCGTTAGTTTTGTTATCATCTTCTCCGTGTCATACGTTTCCAAGTGTTTGATAGATTTGACATTGATAAACAAGACTTATGAGAAATGGTGTGGGCATATGATTGTCGAACCACGATCTCTAGGATCCAGAATAAGTCAAAACTAATCAGTAGTCGAAAAAGTAACTGACGACCTTCTCAAGGGCCAGCGCTAATTTCGGTTAAAACACGTGTATAAGATCGAAATAAGATTTCGGTTATCCACGAAATTGGGGTAAAAAAATGTGAGGCTGCAATTTCTCCGGAGAACAGAAAACGATCATCGCAGCTCAATCGACTTCGGCGTTTCAAGACCTAAATAATCAAATGGGTCTCTTCGTCCTCTCGATGTTCAGATCCTTGTGTTTCAAGAAATGACAATTAAATAATTAAACATTATGTGTAATTTTGTTTAATGAATACTAGCTACTTTATAAATTACCGTGTGTCCTGGTTCTCGTATATGTAGGTAATTTGGTAAACTGGTAGCGTTTTGGAAAATAACCCAATTTCCTCATAAATTTGGCGCCCGATACCTTAAAAATATCAGAAAACCCAAAACATCGAGGTTCAAGCAGTCTCAATGGCGTCTGCAAAACTTTTAATTCCGTCGTCAATCCTGAGAAATAGACGTAGACTTTCCAACTATACCACATTACAATCATTTCATTTTTGGAGTAATTTATGCAACGGAATCGAACACCCCCCCCCCAATACAGCCGCGGGTTGCGTTGTGACACAAAGATACCTCGTTTCAGAGCTAATTAGAGAAATAACAAACCACAACATGATTTTCTTTTATCATGAACCATCGAACAAGAATAGATGTCCATCACACTTTCATCCGCCATTTTTAAATTCGCGTTCTTGCGTGTTTGGATTGCAGAATCTACAGATGAGCGGAATATGCGCACAGACAATATGATGAACTTGGTAGATTAGTCACCTTCGCTGAACACGCAAATTTGTGTCAGGTTTTGTTAAAATAAATGCATTTTTCGTATACCGGTACAAAAACATCGCTCTTCAAATCTGAGACGCGATGTTCACGTGAATGAAAAACGCACGTGAGGCAACTACCAACGATATTGGTGCGCGTTTTGCATAGGGCTGCCTTTCAATGGCCGCCATTTCCCGTTTGCCAAACTTTATATACTTCGTGGGTTAAATTGGCCTTTCTAGCAAATTTACCTTGATGCTACTTCTTAACTTATTCTTCTCAACTTATTCTGCATTTTCTACGTATAATCGTCACGTCCTGTAACATTTTTGTTGATTGTAAATTTAAATGCTGAAAGTTTTGGTCCTCGTGACCTTAATAAAGCGAATATTATTATTATTATCAAGAGTGGTGTAGCATAAATTCATTTGTTGCAAATTAAAATGTTGCGAAATCTGGTGCACATTTCTCAAATAAGGCGGGATCTTGAGTTCCGCGATGTCGCAAGAAGAAGATCGATGCTACCCCCAAGGTGATGCCTGGGTTTACTCTCCCTGTATTGTGTTCACCCAATGGGATTCAGTTGAAACGGTGGTGAATTTTAGAGGATGCAGTCGGTGTTCTGATGGGTGGTGGAGTTTTCGATTCCACTTGAGGAAAAACGTGTTTTTTCACACCTGAATTAAGGGGGTTGCCTAACATCCATTCGGAGTCTGGTTGGGTCATGTCGATATGACCGCTTTGATTATAACCGTTTATGTAAATTTTATTCGTTTGACACAAAGAGGTCATCAGGTAATTCGGACGGAATGGAGATCGATGTAGATGTCCATACTTTGACATGAATAATGGCGTGTATACAGGTGCGTCGTTGGTGTACGAAAGCAGGTCTTTTGGATCAGGGGTATTCGGGGGGGCATTTGGATCACTGCAGAGTTGGGTCTCGTGCAGCCTCTGATGAGTTTTTTATATCGACCATGCATTTATCTCAGAGGTTGATCAATAGGTTACGATCTCCACCCTTATCGGTTCAATTGCCTAATCTAGAATTCAGGGTCCTGTGGTGTTTTGGAACAAGTTCTCCGGCACATGCGCTAACAATGTTTCCGACTTTATTTCTCCACTATTTTAGACCTGCAAGAATCGCCAAGTTGATTGGTTTCCACCCCCCTTCTGTCAAAATGCTAGCATATCCCAATCTATTCGATTTAGTGACTCATTCCTCACACTCCCTCTCATTGGCCCACTGGCCTTACTGCCCCGAACCCCCGTATAAATACCACATCATGCCTGTTAATAAACGAGGCTGTTCCAGTCTTCCGATTGGTTGGGCTACGGCTATGCGGGATATAACACTGACCTTACCGTGTGGCGGATGTCTCGCCGTCCCAGTACCAACCGGAGAGGTGAAAGTGTCCGCAACACGTAAACCGTCGGATTACAGGTGAACACCGTGGATTAACAACACGAGATCCAGTCGAGATTGAAGGCGTTTCTTAAATCGATGAATCCGCTAAAGATAATCCACAAATTACATTAAATAGTCTAAAATCGCACGGTTTACTAAAATTTTAGACATGTCTCGATTTGTATCAATTTGAACACGGAAGCAGTCGAAAGAGTTTTTTATCCTGGGAAAAGTGGAATTGATTCCAAATCCTTTTTAACCGATTCAGAATGAAGCGATGCAATCGATTGATTGGATTAAGCTTCCACCTGCATGCTCATATGCATGCATAGTGTTTAGTGATTTATTGATTTATTCATGCACTTACGCCAGGCACACCTAAACCGGTGTACTGGATTATTGTGGTTCTAAATGAAGACCTTGAATCGTTTGATATTTACCCTGCATTCTACAAACGGTCGACCATAGCTCTGATAATTTATGAAGATTGTTTTCCTTGTGGGATACGCGGGACGAGCAACTAGCAAAATTGCGATTTTTGATGGCGTCTCGCGTTGATGTAACAGGCGAAACTTGACGCGTTCGGTTACCACTAAGCAACTACAATTACAAGGGGCCACCCTAAATCGAAAAACAGTGCTACAAGGCGCAGTGCTATCTCCATTCCTTTTTAACTATTACACGTCCAGCCTTCGGTCCCCTAACGACGTGACACTTATAAAATACGCGGATGACTTGGCTTTATGCCATGCATGCAAGACGAATGGTGATTCTCAACAGCTCGGGCAGGCAGTCACTGAGGTACTCGAGTGGTCTTCGGAGAATAGTCTTTTGCTGAATGCATCAAAATGCATCTCGATTACTTTATGTCATAATGGCCTGTACTTCTTAGTTCGCTGATTCAGGAGACTTGGTTAGAGCTCTATCCGTATAAAAACATTTGTCCATGCCTGTATAATTCCCCTTATTGTATATTGTTCCCCAGTAATTTCCCACGGCCTTAAATTTTATGCGTTTTTAACCATTCGTAGGCTTTTAAAAATAATCTCGTTTTCTAGTGGCCTGCCAATGCTCTCCATCTAAGAGATCATCGTTCAACGCCACTTCAATAATTGTTCACTAATCGCAGCTCGTATTTTAAGTGACCCCTCCGATCCCCTCTTTTCAAGTCTATCCAAGTGTAAATCTCTTCGACCAATGCGTAGACTATACCGTTCAATACCCACAAGATTGGCAGCATATAAAAAGTCGGTCATTCCTTATTTGTACCGATTTTTAGTTTCAGCAGAGCAGGTGAAGCAAGAAATAAATTACAATTTTCATATCTATTACTTGTTATACTGTCTTGTTTTATGCTGAAAGTTTAGGTCCTCGTGACCTCAATAAAGCCACTACAAGTATTATTATTATTATTATTATTATCATGATTACTACATATGACTGTTAAGCGTGGTACACAAGGCTCAGTAGAATAGTTTGGACAAATTGGCTTTCTAAATCATCAGTTTCGATGGGAGAAATATTGACCTTCTGGAATTTACGATCTGAGGATGCAGTGACTCCGAAAATTGGAAGGCAGTTGATGACGGAGTCGGATTCTTGTCAACCGTGGATATAACTTACAACATTTTCTTTGTTCCACAAATCCAACAATCAGCTGTTTTAGTTTACAAATGCTACACACTGGAATGCCAAAATTTATCAGGTTCGCTAATCTACACCTCAAGTCACATCGTAACCGTTTCACATCTTCTGATATTTAAATTCTCCAAGCGCACTCCACCCATTTAACGTGCAACGTGAAATTCGGGATCAAAGCCAAATATCACCTCTACGTCAGCTAAATACGCAGGTATTATGGCGATGCACAAACACTGGTGTCGAAACAGAAGGCTCTATATAACCAGAAGCATTGGGTGTCTCAACATTACGCCCCTGCAAGAGGATAACGTGGATATTTGCAATTCACGCACAGCGGCCCGGTTCTGGTTTCAGCGACGCTCTTCGTAGACGGACTGTAGGCCCAGGCGTTCAGTGTCCGCTTTGACGGCGACGATGGACGTTTTCAGTTGTCCTCCGCCTGGGGATGGTGGCGACACAAGACAGCGATTGGAAAGCTTCGGCGTGCATCTTTACCGAACCGTTGCAGCCGACGGTGCTGTGGAAGTGCTGACGGCTTCTCCGAGTCTGTACACCGACGTATTCTTTCGCATTTGACAACTGGCGACTCCAGTCCACTGGGAGGCATTCAAATAGAATTTATGAGATTAGTCTCCTGCTAAAGGATAGGCCGGCTTAATGGGTGCCATCAGTCCGATTCTCGGTTATATGTTTGCAGGCTACGGTTTCCTCAGTGGTATCCCAACAGCGATCCCTCACCTACAGAGCGAGGATGTTGATCGCGACACCCCAAGCCGAATGGCCAACGCTCTCCAGCACCATTGAACTAAATGTGAGATGTTATGACCCGTTACCGTTTCGCCAACCAACCGGAAGATTGTGCCTAAGAGGCACGCAAAGAAGGCGGGAGAGTTTTCCGGCGAACAAACGATTTGAGAGCGGATTTACTTGAGTTGGCTTAAGTGAGCCAATGGTATCAGAGGGGGTGGCGTACAATTGAAGGCTGGCGTGCTATACGAAGCTGTGGATGACGTGTGTTTACGATGAGTAACGCGCGCACTTTAAAGAGATCAACTGCCAATAACGACCTTGAGATGATGAGTCGCTTGTCCAGAATGTGGGTGGTACGTCTGGTGGCTGTCAAAATAGAATAGGTTAACAAAATTAAAGTTTTCTCTTGAATTATCGAAGCGGTGCCTCAACAGCAATGGGAGCAATAAATAATTTAACGGGCTTGCTCCCTTTGCTGTCCACTTTCAAGTTTTAACCCCTCAGTCCGGCAAATTGACATTAACTGATTATTCTTGAATCAATGAATAATCTATCTGACCAATACGGGTTGAGTGGCCTCCGTAGTTGGTCGATTTCCTTGCGGTTTATCGTCCTACCAGAAACAGTCACGCACCACCTTACTTGGGGTCACCTACCTTTCTGGCATCACAGTATCACCATACGCCGCCAACGATGGCCCTGTTCTGTTTATCTGAACTCTCGTCGTTAAGGTCGGCTACTGCACACCTCACGCATGGAGACAAGTTCTGGTTCTATCAGCAGAACCACCACCTTATCCTCCCGAAACAGACATTTCGGTACCCACGATTCTGAACCAGCCTGGCCTTAATCTCAAGCTATGGTAACTCAATGTCCGATTTAGGTCTCTATTTTTATTGGCTCATTAAGCCAAAGAACCGTGCATAAATACAACATCAGACTCGTAAATAGACGGCGTCTTATGTTTCTGTCTTCCGATTGGTGGGTGATTACGGTATCGATCAAGGCAAATTGTGGCTCAGTTCTGGGTGCGACGTTTTTGATGGTCAGCCATGGCGTGTTGACGGCGAAAGTCGAAGTGGGGGTTGAGACAACGACGTCTTCCATGGCGAATTGATCGCGCCCGTGCGTTTAAGAGATTCCTCGGACAATTAAATGTTATCAAATCGTTTTAGTGGACGATTTAGAAAATCCTCGTCGTATTTGTTAGCTCTCCGTGGATTATCTCATCCTCTCTGTCCATTAACTATTTACTGATTCGATGTGACAATCTAATTCTCACTGGAAGCGTGGGCAATAACAATTTCGATATACATCTCAAAATCTGTTCCTGACCATGCAGGTCAATACCATTGTGCCATATAGCTCATATTTTCTCGTGGAACGAGTTTAACTCAGTGATTACACGCCTCCAGCCGTAAATACACCAAACAGAAGGTAAACAGTCGCGTCATTTTTGGTGGAAAACGATCCAGCGCGACATACCAGCCTTGGCCACGTAGCCACATCATTGAAACAAACTCGCGTGGTTCTTTAGAAGAGGGTCTCGTGATTACACAACCACCCCTCTTGCGTCACATTGAACAAAAACTTTCAAAAGAAACAAAGTTTAAGTAGTAAACGTTTTGTGTTATTGAGCTAATTCCCGTAACGTGCAGACAACCACGTTACAAGGTCACACGTCCCCAACCCCTTCCGTCAAAATCGATTGAGTGACTAATTCCTCTCACTGCCTGTTAATAAAGAAGGGTGTTCAGGCAAACTCTCCATCTTCAATGGCTTGGGATTGCTGGGTCTATCGTTACGCGGGAATCGGGTCGTCCGCGTATCCGGTGACAGCTGCGCAATTTGTGGGACCAGTAGTTTAGACGTGCAATAATTTTACCATGTGCGCCTCTCCCTGACCAGCGACCTCAAGGATGAACCGGTTGAATATTCAAATAGAAAGAAATTTCGACAGCGCCTGTAATGCAAAATTCTGTGTATAACGTGCTACAATGCGCCCAATACTGAACCGTAGTTATGAAACCTGGCCGCTGCGTGCCGAGTTGAATATTTGACCACCAGTTCCTACGACGAATCTCTTGAGGGACATCCTTTCCACGCAGTCAATTGCCTCGCTGCCACATAAGTTCATGCTCGTCTAATGATTGAACCTTACTCCTCAACAGCGAAACACCCAGGGATTCTGCGTAGAAACATTTCTGGAATAAATCAATCTCGTTAATCCAACCTGGGAGCCAGTCAATCCCCTGCTAACCAGCTAATAAAAACCCCGCCTCTTCAAAATTGTACACATTATTTTTACTCCACAAGAAAGAGAGAAGGGAAGAGGACATTACAGCCCATTGACCCAGTAGAAAGAGGGGTTGCTGACAGAGGCGGGGGGCAGCGCAGGCCTCCAATTGGCGACCTCCAGTGGCCCACACGCTCGAGACAGCACAAAGGCACGCTAACATCACCTCACACCGGCTGGCGGTGGTCGTAAGTGAAGGAAAAGTAATTGACAAATAATGCGAGGTGGATTAGGAGTAGCAAAAATGCAGCAGTAACGCATGGCGGGTGGGTTAGGGCATTAAGATTAGAGACCGTTTTGTAGGTGACCGTTGAGGGCCGGGCGGGGTGGAGGGATATGCGCCAAAAATGGCAAAAAAGTCTACATGATCAAGGGGGGGGAGGGGGTGGTGGACCAAGAAGAGGGGTAAGGGAGGAGGCGATGATGAAGAAGAAGATGATCAAAATTAGTTGGTTTCCTGCTCCGGCCGTTGATGATGTTCCCAGGGAGCGCCGACGACGGCGAAGTCGCTGGCAGTCGGTGGTTGCTGAGGCATCGCCGCAGCGGCCGTCTTTTTATCCTCTCGGTGATCGTCCGCCAAGTCGGGGAAACGATCGACCTGTGGTGACGGATGTTACATTTATGTTACCCAACTCCACTACGATCTACTCTGCCCAGTTTCTGTCAAGATTAAATGGCACTCACGAGGTCATTCGCCTTGTTGATGAGTTCGTCACAGGCCGCGTCAACATCGGCCGGCGTTCCCATAACAAGCACGATGCTCGCAAATGCCTGACTGGCTCCACGGGGAGGAAACTCCACCTCCACGTTATGCGTCTCTTCGAGAGTGCGAATGTTGTTGCGTCCAGAACCGATCAGACGAGAGTGGGTCTTAAAATATGCAGGAGTAGTGGGGGTGATGATGATGATGATGATGCTTATAAAATGAGCGCGATACATAGGGTGAAAAATAAAGCCAGGCATACCTTTGCGGGTATGTGTAGCTCTTCACAACAAAAGTCCTGGAATCTCGTCATCATTTCTTCCAACTCCTTGCGCGCCTCAGCCACCTTCTCCTTGTAGCCCTGCATAACAAGCGCCACCGGAGTGGTTCTGAGCAGCTTATAGCCAACCAGGTGGGCCGTGGACTCCTCCGAATTAGTCGCAAGGGGGTGTTGCTCCTCCTCCTCCTCCTCCTCCGATGCGACGGCGGCGGCCGTTTCTTCCTCAACTGTGGCAGTGGCGGCAGTCGCAGCGGGCTGGGGGACTGCTCGTCCGCGCGTGAAGATGGCCACGCCGTGCTCCTTGAGGAAGCGATCACGTTCACAGGTGATGATGCGGTTGACGAAACGCTCCTCCACGCTGAAACTCTCCTCGTAGTTGCGCGCCTCCACGTCCGCCTTCTCGGTCTGCAGCTGCCCTAGGAGGCTGGCCAGCTCGGCTTTGCAGGACTCGACTGCGTCTGGAGCCCCGAGAACCGTGATCGTGTTCACACCCGGCTGGGTCCTTGGCGGAACTTGAATCGATACCTGCGATTATGGGGGGGGAGACATACAAAATGAGAAAGCTCTCAACTGAGCCGCCTAATGAGGGGCATGTTTGACCACTCACATTGTACTTGGTCTGAAGAGCATTCAGCTTGTTTGTGCGTGGGGTATCGTAGTCCTGCTCGTCGCCCTGCTCCCGAGAAACCTTTCCACCACGGCGTTGCTGTTGTTGCGGCTGCTGTGATGTGCCTGGCGGTTAAATCGTTGGCCTTGGGACTGTATTTGCCTACCACCCCGACTGCCCGATCCCGCGCCAACTCTCTGATTTGCTGGCGAGGGGGCTCCGTGTCCAACCTGTTCAACCATGAAGAGTTTGCCGTGAAAGTCATGTGGGAAATCCACCGTCTCGGACACGGGAAGAAGGGGAATAATCTCGTTTTTGAGAACCTCGTCGATGCTTTCTTGGCGTCCCGTGATTACGATGTGACCGTAGATGGTCTCCTCGCTGCCGTCCTCCTGGAAACCATCTGCAACAGGAGATGTAGGAGCATAGAAACCCTAAACTGACTGGAGCATCAACACCATGTATCGGGAGGGGTTATCCACGCGCTACGATGTGACGGGACAATTTGCGTCTTACCTCTATTCAGATGGAGATGGATGAGGACGTTGTGATTACGCTGGATATCGACAAGCGAGGGGCGGCATCGGGAGAGTGCCTGGCAGTGGGTTGATTCGGTGACCGGTTGGCGGACTACCTGCTGGGCTTTAATGTCTTCAATCATCTTCCTCACACATTGTTCAGCAGCCTAGGAGGATGGAAAGTATGTTATTGAGAGCTCTGCTCCCAATGAAATACACCCACACACAAAGGGATCTCGACTCATCTCGTTCGATTAGGAAATAGGACTGGCCACGTTGCCGTTTCCACATGTCACCCCAATAAATCAATTAACATGGTGATATCAAGCAAGACGGCAGTGCACAAGGTCGACCTTGCCCTGATGACATCTGCCAGGCCAACCCGTGGCTTAGATTAAGCGAACGTGGCGGAAACTATTCGCAGGCGAATCGGATCCTAGCGGGAGATATCAAACCGTTTTCTTGCCACTCCTCTTTCAGTGTCCACGAAAGAAGCAGCCCATAAAGGTAGAAAAGGTATGCCGTCGCAGAGATGGTTTACCTCAACACAGCCCTTGGGGCCGACGATACGAACGGGGAAATCGTCGCCGCTTCCGTGGCCATTTTCGGGTTGTTCTGTGGCGTTGAGGGTGTGACGCGTGGGGGGGCTGTTGGGTGATCGAGGCCAAAACACCTTGACGGGCTCGAACTCGGGATACCTGAAGGCACTGCGGTAGTTGGTGATGTCACGCAACAAGGAGGAGTCAACGCTGACGGTCGCCTCAGTCTCGTCCTCCTAAAACCCGAGAAGTGGGAAAAGGTGAAAAAAGAGTGATATAATGAGTTCGGTGACCCATGACACCTATCATTTTATCGGCTTATTTGGCGCCAACATTGGACGTTCCTGGGTTGTCCCATGGTGTGGCGGTAATCGTTCTGGGTGCTCGGGTCAGGGAACCTCTTAGGGCGTAGATGGGGACGCCGTAATGTGTGAATGTTTTGGAACGGGCCTGGTTTAAAGGGTAGGCTTGTTCTTGTAATTACAGTGAATAAATCTTGGAAATAATAAAACGTGAACCAGAAAATGAGCAAGCCATTTCTTCAAATTCATTTGCGTTCTCAGTTTAGTGCTTGGAGAAGGTTCAAATAAAAGCAGCAGAGAGAACGGCGAACTTACAAGAGCCTTAATCGACTGTTCCAAGTCGGTGATGGCCGCCGCGACGGCCTCCTTCTCGCCAATAACGTGAATCTCAGAGGCCCGCGCAGGATCGCTCTCCAGGCGATCGGGGAAAAGAACGGCTACGTCATGTTTTTCGCGGAAGCGTTTAAGATTGGCGCCTCCCCGGCCAATAAGAGATCCGTGGAATTTGGGATCTGTGTATACGACGGAGTCAGCACATCGCTCGAGCATTTTAGCACACATGGAGTCAATAACTGTCTTGGCTTTGTGAACAGCCTCCTTGGGACCAGATATAGTTACTTCACGCGGTTTGGCGGGCACCGTTGTAATCTGGACGCCCTCACATTGCTCGCGAATAGAACGCAGACGGGCACCGGGGCTATTGGCGTCACCAGACTGCTTGGCAACCAGCATTAGGGAGGGTAGCGTTATGGTAACTTCGGTGAGGTTTGAGAAGGACTTTTGGAGTTTTTCTAGACGCTCGATTGCATCCTGGACATTCTCCTGACGTCCTATTATAAAGGCCAAACGGGACCCGTCTTCCGATGGCGGATTGTAACGGATGCGCGTCTTGGTCTCGCGAATGAGATTTACAATCGTGGAACCGAGAATACGCTGCATGCAATCCTTGAATATGCGGATTTCTTGCTCATGGTTTTCTAACATCGTAACCTGGATGAGTTTCTTGAGCTTTTCGGAGGCTGCGTCCACTTGAGATCGAACACCACATACCTGGATCACATAGTCTGTTGTAGGTGTATTTTGAGAACCCAACGGCTTCCCACCACGTGGCTTCGTGCCGTTCTGATACCCCGGCCAGCAGATCTGAACCTCCGGAAATTCATCCTCGATTTGGCGAATGGGTGGTGGGTTTCCAATACGTAGAAGATTTTGAATGCGAGGATCAACTATAACATCCTTAACTTTCTCGTTATCCCACTTTTCAGTAAGTCTGGTAATCTCGTCCACAACCATACAACAATCCCTGACTTCACCCTCCATGCATATTTCGTTGTCATTCGCGACTCTACCGCATTCGGCGGCATTAGGAAAGTGAACTTTAAGATGTTTAGAACGGGCAAATTGCGGCAAGGAGTCGGGACCGTTGCCAAACAACTTGGAGCAGTGCTTAGGATCCACGGAAACAACCTCCAAGTGGTGAGAGGAATTTAGCTCTGAGATGCGGGCGTTAAGACGTTCAACGATCGTTGCAACTTCCTCCGGAGGCCCTTCGATTGTGATTTTATCGCCTGATTTGGGGAAGTCGACGCGGACCTGTAAGAAACAGAGATTTCATTTGATACACACGGGCATAACTTTACGTTCGTGTGAAAAAACAGCAACGTACGCTTTCATATCCTTCGCGGATGGAATTAAGAATTGCCCCTTTCCTCCCAATGAGGTTTTTGTGTAGTCTTTGTGGAGCGCTAACCTCCTCAGTAGTTGAACTGGACGCTTTTTTGAAAACCATCGTCGTGGCCTTCCCAAGATCTTCAGCGAAACCACGGAGGGTAAATTCCTCGCCATCATCAGTGGGCGGTTCCACGACAACACCCGTTTGCTCAAAAATTTCGGAAAAGCCATTTCCGCGAAAACCAGCAACGAGGCGGTGTTTATCGCGCGGGATATTAACTGGAATCGTGATGCAACGCGAAACACGAGACTCGTAGATTTTATTAATCTCTTCAACAGCAACGGCAACATCCGCTTTTTTCCCTGATACACAGATATCGTCGTAAGTCGATTTAGGATGAGGAAGAACGATCTTGGTATTTGTCCTTTCTCTTAGTTCATTTATCGTACCGTTGTAACTAAAAGGAAAATTTATATATTTAAACGGGAAAAAATAACGAGGGAAAATAATTTAACTTACGGCCCGCATATAAAAGCGTGAAATTCCCTTGGTATGTGGAGTCGTTCGTTGGCTTGCTGGGCGTGATACTCAATGAGGCGCTTGATTTCTTTCTCCGCAGCATCGAGTCGACTTGGCGAACCGGTTATCGTCACGTCGCAGGAATTCCGCCCCATTGGAGGCACATAGATCTTGGTCAGTGTGGCAGTTTCTATTTCACGCCGCCTTTGACCTTGATGGCCGACCAAGTATCCATGGTATTCGTGAGGGATCTGGATAACTCGCTGAGCCTAAATAAACAGTGGTTGTAATAGAGAAGATTTAAGTGAAATAGGACATAAGGCGTGAATTCTCCGAATACTGACCTGTTGCTGCAGATCCTGTATGATCATGACCTTCGCTTTGGATACTTGCGACGGAGGTCCGCGGACGATAACAGTCAGAGACTTGTTTCTTGAGTAAGATAACTCGATGTTAACTCCGCATGTCCTGCCAATCGCAGCACATGCCTGTGATGGATCAGAGGACGATATATCGTCCGATTTCGAAACTCCTTCTTCAAAAGGAATTTCAATTATCTTAGGCTAATAAAAATACAAAAAAATCATTACCTCGGTGTCCGTTGATGGCGTAAAGCGTGGTAAGATGGAAGTCGATTTTTGAACGGTTGGTTGCGGTACAGTTGGCAACGCAGGAAACACTTCATCATACCGGGGAGGTGACTTTTCGGTTACTTGTGCTTCAACTTCCATATTGACTTTCAAAATGAGACGACCAACAATTTCGCTGCAGCGACCCCCAAACGTGGTTTGAAAAGTTAAACAAGAGCTACGTCAGACAACCTATTCAAATCAGATTAAATTTTTAAAATTAATAAATTAACTATATGTAATAATAATATAAAATGCTACAATACTTTTATTCTCTTTCTTAAGGTCACAAGGAGCAAACTCTGATAAGATAACTATGGGGCATTAAGACTTTTGTTCATAATTTTTTTTATGCTGATGCGACTTTTTACTTTATAATAAAATAGTATATGAAGAGAAAAAATATATTTTTTCCTCAGCATCGGGAACCACTCTCGGTCGCCAAACCTCTAGACCAGGTAACTGGGAGCATGGCAATACGCCACAGTTGGTAAATGAACACTTCCAAGGAACGCGTAAAACTTGCTGAAATGTGTTTTCTGTAGCTGCATGTAGTGCCTTTGAGATCATAGGTTCATTACTAAGTCGGGTCCTTTAACACGTTTGCCTGCAATTTATGCAGTTCAACCGTTACAATCGTACTTTTGACAATTTGTAATCCGAGCCGAAATGTTTTGTGGTTCGTGATCACGAGAGTAAATTTTGTTTAGTTTGGAAGCTCGGACGATTTGCAGCGCGTTTTATGCGTGCTAATAGGGTTTTCTTAAGTGTTATACGCTTTCCCGGCGGTGTCAAATTGCCTTTGAGCGTAGTCTTTCACATTACAGTTCGGGATGATTTCGGGGCCAAAATATTTGAAAGATGGAATACTCAACCGGTTCATCGTTGAGGTAGATAAGCTTGGAGAAACTGATTATTTGATTTGCAGCATGTGCAAAAATATCCAGTGGTTGTAAGGCCGCTGGGGTACCTCCCAAGACGCTGCTGTTTGGTACACTAATCAGGCCACCATGAAGTTGAAAAGTGTGCAACCTTACTTAACACCAGTCTTTTATGCGAATTCTTAAATTCTTTATAATAAACAAGGTGGATGAAATTATGAATTCGCAAGATTCGCGTGTTTTAAGAGTATTCCGTCCGCTTTCAGTCCTCCACAATGCGAACCCCTGTTGAGTCCGATTCCACTCAGAAATCGATGAAAAATGCGGTCGCTGTTGCACTATTTGAAGCTTAAGTAATGTTTGCTCTCAGTCACGTTGAAAAGCTACTTGTTTTTGGTGCATGTGTGAGTGCCTCTACTGTCGAGTGGAAGAGGAGGAGAGCGAAGTTGAGATTTTGTTGCACCTTGGGAGCGGGAGCGGAATACAAGTCCTCCAGTCTATTTGAACTTCCCCGCTTCCCCCGATTGAGCAAAACAATGTGTAAAAAAGCATATGCAGTGTGTAGGGAGGATCGACGAGAATCAAAACTAGCGTCTTGTATACCATCTTGGATAAAACCTTCACTGGTTACTTACGATTTATTAGCACTTGTTTTGCATTCGCGAAGCCTCACACTGCCGAATCCGAAACGAAATAGCAACTAGAGTTTTCAGAAGTCAAACATGTGTTCCGCAACTTCATGATACTATTTACGGCGACATAGTCTTGCAGGACTTGAAACCTATTGTCGGAGCAGTAGGATTTGGGAGAGCCTTGCAAATGGGTGTCCCTGACCTTCGCAGATAGCCGAAGTGTTGCGCCGGATGTCCAGTCTTTCCGGTAGCGTTTTTTTCGGTGAATCCACGTTGGTAAAGGGAATTATCGCCAAACGCCTCTATTGGGTTTTGTATACGACGTTCCGGAGGCAGGCTGTGTAGTCCTGTAGCCAACGGGCAGTCGTCGGTTTACTTCAGGTATCTAGAAGTGTTCTAGCGTTCCAGCTGACGATGTGTAGCTTGTTGTGCGTGCTGAGGTTACCAACTAGCAAAGGTATTACTCCAATCGCTGTGCGTACAAGGAGCTTCGCTTCCCGGGGACGCCGTAGAAAAAATGGTCCATTAAGTATCATCGAAATGCTGTCCAGATGCGTTGATCGAAGAGCATTCCAGGCTTTATGCAAGGAAGCAGGCATCCGTATTGTAAAACAGCACCGCCTTCCTGCTCGTTGAATTCTGGAATCGATCCGCTCCACCCATTCCACCGGTATTAGTCGACACTCACTCAACTCTTCCACGGGACGAGGACCGACACCCCGAGTTCCTGTTTCACCTCCTCTGGTGAATCAAACATGTGAAAAAATGGGTCACATTAGAACAATTTTTGGGGTGAGCGCTTTCCCCCATTCGTTCTCTGAACGCCAGATCCTATCCCTGACGGCGCCTACTACTAAATCCACGTTGTAACATTGGGCGGGCTATGTGTCACGTTACCGTCTAAATAAGCTATAATGCATTATTTTCCAAGCGCTTCCATTGGACTATAATGTTGTAATGCATGACATGGCCCGATAGGAAGCGGCCATCTTGCCTTGCTATCTTTCGATGGTACGGCGTTCGATCTGATAGTGTTTCCGATCCTCTTGTCCACTTAAAGTGAGGCAACTCACTTTCTCCCTGCACACAGGATGCCTTTCGCACTCCCAACCCCCTCCGCAACCGCAGCCGCTCAATCTCCTCCACACATCTTACAGCGACATCCTCCCTTCTCCCACACTATGGACCAGTTGGGTAGTTACCCGTTATAAGGACCCGTCCCATTTTAGCCCAAAGATCCTATTGTGTTCCAACATTTTCGTCTATCGCTTTCCTTATTATATCCTCTTTCGTAAGTGCACTTACACGATGTGTGTACCTTCTACCAATATTTCTTCTCAAGTAAAGGAATCTCCGCCCATTTAAGTCGCCTTATTCATGGTGTTGACTAACGTTTGGGGAAACCCTCTGGCGGAATACAGGTTACTATTAACTCATCCCATTTTCCTAGATCTCATACCCACTGGGACATTACACTGTTTCATAGGCATTACCAGGAGTGTTTAATTATTTTACTTTATCGAACGAGCAGATTAAATCACTCGCCTAATTCTTCAGCATGAGTAGGAAATCATTTTTGAAAAACAGTGCTACAAGATCTTGGCGACAGTAGCTAATGAAATGGACCAAACAAACCTACTACATGGTCGCTTTTCAACTGCATTATGGGTTTAAATTTTCGAATATGTAAGATTTAAACTTACGTTTCTCTCCGTCTACCTAGTGCCAATAAGCTCCATGGAATTTTTGGAGTTTGTCGTTAAGTCAAAAACGAGGATTGTTGGAAATCTGGGAACACGCCTTACATTCACAAGCTAAGTCTCATAGGAGCAATGCGTGATCGGTGTCATTGCATGCCATTGTTCCATGCAATCAGGCAACCGAATAGAATTTGACAATTAACTAAAACACTTACAATAAAAATTTTCCGCTAGGAATGAAACTATTTTTTTGTTTAAACGGACGCAACGCTTCGCCGCCCAGAGTAGGAAAAACACATGTAAGCTTTCAAGTCGTCCCTTTCTCACTATTGGTTTTCCCACACACAGATGCAGTTGGCCTAGTCTGGAATGTAATCCTGGAGCCGGAGGCTTTTCAACGTAATCGTGGGAATCGTTATCGGCTTTAGATGATGCAAACGTGTTGTTAACGGCGGCGGTCTGTTTTAACGCCGTTAATTTTCGAAAAATGAAGATTATTTCAGACGATAATTCAATCGGGTTGAACAGACCCGGGGACACTGGGAGTACCGACGGTCAGCGTCACCATTGGTCGACATGCCATTGGATAAATATCGCTTTGATCATTTATCCTGGTGCCGGTGGTGGATAACAACCCGTCAACAGTTTAAGACAATCGACCAAGATGTTGACACTCTGCAATTTGCTTCACATCAAAATTACGTTTATCAGTCCCTTATTCTAGAGTGATCACGTGGATGCCGTCTGTGTGAAATTTACTTCATCTCCGTATCTTGGTTCGTCGTTTCAGGTCACTCAGGTCGTCGGGGATAATAAATAATAAATGTATTTTTTAAGCTTTATTAAGGTCACAAAGACCAGAACTTTCAGCATTTAAATGTTTAACAGGAATGGAGGAAATAACAACGAGGTAATGGCGGCCATAGAAGGCCTTGTCCATAACGCGCGCGAGACAGTTTCCGCCACCCGGCCTCCAGGTTGCTAGATTACAAGCGCACGCCAATACGCTCGGATGCCTGAATCATACCCTTCTTAGTGCCGGCTGGAGCACAGTTAAACGAACGGGGATACATTTCAGTATCCTGCTTCCATCATTTCTACGACATTCTACCGTGTGCTACTGAAGTGTCATCAGTCGTTTTAAAAGTAATTGGGTTGATTGTCTATAAGCATTGGATTTCTCTGCTATCTCGTTATCATTAAAAAAACATATCTTTCAAGTCATGCGAGGAATTTCACTTGTGGTCTTTCCAACGAATAAAGAAAAGTCCTACGAGATAAGTAAAGCAGTCGAATTGAGATGAAACGAGCTTTTACCTGTCTAGATGACTGCCAATTGGCCCGTCTTTGTTTCACTGCTTGAGATTTGTGGCATGAGTGTGACCGCAAACTCGGGAAAGTAGTCCGACATTTTCCATTTTACAAATTTAAAATACGAAGTGATGTTAGAGTGTGTGACCAATTAAAAAGTTAAGAAATCTGGTGCACATTTCTCAAATAAAGCGGGATCTAGAGTTCCGCGATGTCGCAAGAAGAAGATGGATGCTGCCACCAAAGTGATGCCTCGGTTTACTCTCCCCGTATTGTGTTCACCCAATGGGATTCAGTTGAAACGGAGGTGAATATCAGGGGATGCCGTGGGCAGATTGATGGATGATGGTGGTGTTTTCGTTTGTCGATGCACCCCTGTCTTGTGACAAAACAGCTTGTTTGGCACCTGACTGGCCGGAGGTCTCTAACATCCCCGGGGGGACCTTGTGTTTTACTAGTGCCTGCTATCTCGTGTTTTATCGACACCGGAGTCTGTGTGAAGGGGCTGACGCGCCCAAAACCTCCATTGGAACAAACAGTTGGGGGGGGGGTTACATGACCGCTATGATAAGCTAGCGGCGTGGGGGTGGGGGTTCAATGGTGACTTTATTCACTTGACATGATGGGGTCAACTGGCGATTCTGGTGGTCTGGAGATCACCTTGGGTATCTCCACTATGACATCGGTCGGTGGAGATCAATGAAAAAAGGGATTGATAAAATTAAATTTCCACCAAAACCCGCTACTCTTGCGAAAATGCTGGAGCGTATTTATTGTACGAAAGACGGCCACTTTAGTGTTTACCGCATTTTATTCAAAACACAAACCCACCCTCGTAATCCAGTTTGCGTGAACTCGATTGTCACCCAGTTTATTGTAAAGTTCCTGAAACCGACAAAAACACACCCATACCGACAGTTTGCCTCGAATTTGGGGCACCTACGAGCATCTATTAAACACGCAATAATCATGACTCAACCGTTTTCTGGCAGGCGCCATTGATTGGATCTTTCAACGGTGACCTTGTGCGAAGGCCATATTCTTCAAGGGTTTAATTTGACTTTGTTATTTAGTTTATTCTTGCTGACATGCATAAATGACTACTTCCTTTTATAAATTGTGATGCTGAACGTTTTGGTGTTGCTGACCTTAATAAAGTGAATGTCATTATTTTTATTATTTGAATTCAACCGCAACAAGTTTGTCTGTTGCCTTTTGGCAAATACTGTGCAAATATTTTTGATAATCACAAACGTGCGGAAATAATTTCCAGCAAATAACCACGAATTTGTTCTATCGTTGGCGAACTGTGAACCTGTGGTCTAAATTGGCCAAGCCCTGTCATGTTCGATCCTTATGACAAGTTAGAATCACAAGTCAAGTTCAGCGAATCGGGGGGGGTTGATTGATGGGATTCATCAACGAATAATCTCAGCTCGGTAATCGGGTAATGTATCTTGCAAGGAGGCATTATTTGTTTGAGTAATTGTATTGAATGCCAATGCCGCATAAAAACTTGAAGTGTGGAGTTTTAAATTAACAAATTAAGTCAACAGCGTGGGTGCTAGCAACCAGTCTGCCTCGAAGACCAGTTAATCCAGCTAAACACTAAAGTGACACAGAATCTGGCGATTCTGCAAACGATGGGTAGAATTCCGAATGGTTTCACCGTTCTCCCGAGATGGAGTGTTTAAACGAGAAGCTCTTATCAGTGAGCTCGACTCAAGCAGGCCGCACTTTGCTTTGTGGGACGCTTTGAATTTCCCCGAGGGTAGCATCCCTCGAAGACATGGAATAGACTACCTCATCCGTTGTTTAAAAAAACCTCTCATAGCTTTTTCGGCAATTTACATATTTGCATCGCTGTAAATGTCTAATCTCCAAATATAATCCAAAATATCTCCGCCTATATCCTACCAATCGAAGTCTTCGCATTTAAAATCAATTTTGATTTGTATTAAAGGAGAATGGTGCAATTGATGTCGAAACCGGTTATGCTGCTCTGAAGAATTCGTTATATCAGAAATTGTATTGGAGTATGCAAATTAGGAAAATACCATTGTTTGAGCAAAGGAAGTGTCACATTTTCTGTTAAACTTTTACACGTCCACATTTTTGTCCTCTTAATACGTTGCGAACATCAAATACGTGACCCACCTTACTTTATGCCAAGAGTGCAAGATGACTGCGGATTCCCAACACCTCGGGCCGGCCGTAATCGAGGTTGTCTTCCGAAAATTGTCTTCTGCTGAACGCGTCAAAATGCATCTCCATTACGTGATCCTGTGGATGCCGTCGCCTTTGATTCTTAGCTCGGCGGTTCAAGGGACTCGTATTTAGTTCAAACCGCATAAAAACATTACCACACGCCTGGATTATTCCCCTTATTGGAAGTTGTTCAGCTCAAGTTTTTCGCGTTTTCAACCCAGGAAGACTTTTTTTAAAATAATCTCGTTTTCTAGTGGCCCCGCAATGCTCTCAATCCAGGAGATCATCATTCACTTAGATTACCAAATCCAATGGCCTGTATTCAAGTTAATCGAAATCTAAATCTCTTCGACCAATGCCTGAATAATACCGTTCAATAACTACAAGAACGATGGCATATCGCAATTCGGTCAATCCTTATTTCGCGAAGCAGGAAATAAAAGAGAGTCTTTTTAAATTATGCTGAAAGTCTTGGTCATCGTAACCTCAACAAAGCGCTTACCTTAAAGACAAACGTCTTCATCTATCGAGAAGGCTGCATCGTTTTCAGAGAGGAGTACAACGTGGGGGTGACCTTGAAACGACATTAAAACATGACGAATTCGTGTATTGTTGAAAATGGGTATTAATTCGGGAGTCACTTAATCGATACATTTTAATATTCGTAAAATCTATCCCAAGGCCTTGTTTCGTGAACATGTTGAATGGAAAACTTATCGATGGCTAAAATTACCTCAGATTGGGAGAGGAGGTGCTTCTCGATGATTTCCAGCCCTACAGAACAGTTGTCAATTGGTCTCAACTTTACAGGTCCCTAGGTCACATTGACTGGTCTCGGGTTGGCCGTAAAGGCAACATCTCTCCCTTTAGAAGGAGAAGATCACTCCTCATGGCAATAATTATCACCTTGGGTGGCAATAGGAATAATCTCAACGTGAACGTTGTAGCAGTTGCTGTAGTAAAACAAAACATCTGAAATAGATTTCAGAAGAAGGAAAGATCCATTAATTTTTATTCATAATTTCAAAACTATAACTAATAGTTAATTTACACAATTATGAACCTTTACTGAAACCCGAGTTTCTTGAATTGAGATAATTTGGAGACAACTATTTATTACATTTCTGTTTTAACGATTTTTTTCACAAAGAAACTTTGATAAGTCCATCAAGCCACGCAATTGAAATTAATTATAACACCTTCCATTTTAAGCGTCTTCCCAAATTATAAGTTTTCTATAAATTTCGTGGAAGGGCACTGAGTTCGGCCAATCTCGATTCCCATTGGCGCGCACTAAGGGGACTCACCGCGTCGTTTCTTGTGTCCAATCAAGTGACGGGGGGGGGTTGTTCGCTGGAAAGGCGGAGGCGTTTGGGGATTGGCCAGTTATGAGAACACCTGATGCATCGACCAACCTTATTGGGTTTTGATCGCAATTTTTGCTATAAAAACGGAACAAGTGATTAAGATCAAATGAAACGGTATAACTGAACTTCCTTAGGATGAATAACTGTCCATCTCCTTCAGATGTCCACCTTTCTACTTGGCTGACAACAAACGAAGATACCACAATGGAAAGTGAGTGTGACTTTTGTAAAAAATGGACGGCCTTCAAAAATCTATATTTTTTCCAATCTCCCAATCAATATATTCAACAACTATTTTTTCTCAATTTCAAACCAATATATTTTATGAACCAAGTATTTTTTTAAAGCAGTAATTTTGTAAGATTTTCAAAGTGTTTATTTTTACTCCAGAGGAGCCTCCTTGTGAGTCCACACCTCTCAAGTCTCCGACTCATCCATCACCCAGAACCCCCCACCCAACCCCTTCGCTAGACAGTGGCTTCGGCTCAGTCCTGTCTCCAAACGCGACGGCTTTTTCCATCGAACGTCTACTCCGCCTCTCCCCCAACGGTAGCCCTCCTGACTTCCAGCAACCGCTTGACCTTTCTATCCAAACTCCGGCATGTAGTAAACTCAGATTAGTTCATTCGTGTCGTTATTGCAGTAAGACCTATGCCTCTAGGTCCTCCACTCGGTATGTTTTTTTAATTAATTTTGTTTAAATCGCCTCGAATACCATCCGACGGGCAGTACTCAAGACGCGTGCTTCCACTATTCGAAAGTTCAAATATTGATTTTATCCCGTTTAAATTGTTTATCGATTAATTTACATGCAGGCGTTTAGCGCTTGCGGCGTTAATTAAAGCTAATAATTATTTATCGCGCGGCATTTGAATGTCGATTAGGATCCATGAAGCGACACACACGCTGCCGTTTTGTTGTTGCGAATGTGGACGGCGGTTTTCGCGTGCCTGGCTCCTAGCCAGTCATCAACGCACGCACTCGGGCGAAAAGCCCTTCGTGTGCGGCATCTGCGACCGACGGTTCGCCGACCGGTCCAACGCCCGGGTCCACGAGAGGACCCACGGCCGCCTCCAACTCCGTCAACGCCACGAAGCCTCCAGCTGATGGCTCAGCTGATTGCCCAGAAGGTGAACATAATTGATGCTCGCCATCGTGTTGATTTGAAACAATTGACGAATTAATTCGGTAAATGTGTTTTTTTAGATCAATCTTCACGCAAATAAACGCGACAATTGAACGAAAGCGCAAGATGCATATGTGATTCATATCTCTAGAAATATATTTTCTTATTGACCATAAACTAGTTTCTTGATTGAATTTTGAATAAAGAATTTGCGGCGGAATTCGAGAGAATCCGCACTGGGTGGATTTTATTTTAAATGGTTTGAGTGTTCATAACATGTAGACATACGAATGCTAACATAAATGGTTGGTTTATGAGATTTGCCATGTCTGCAACCTTTTTGGAAGCAGAAAATCATCCAAACAGACAGATATGAAACCTCGGGGCTAAATATAAGTGGTCGGAGTGTATTCGGCGTTTCGAGTTTAGCGATATCCTGCGCCCATTGTCGAACGAGAAACAAATCTGATGAATTTCGTTTTAGGGATCATTCAGTCATATCTAGACGACCAGAAAATGAGCATCTCTTAATTAGAGACTGGAAAACCCAAACCAAGGGAATTAAAATTATGTCATCGTTGTAAAGTCTCCCCCCTTTCGAGCTTTCCACGGAACCTTTATAATAATTTTGGTAAGCGAGTTTTTTAAGTCACGAGGACAACAACTTTCACAATAATATAAAATTGGTATACACGAAAACGGTCTGTTAGTTCCTACTTCACCTGTTCGGCTGAGACCAAATATCGTGACAAATAATGACTGACCAAATTGCGATAGGTATTCAGCAGTTTTGCCTACGAGACGAAGGGTGATGGTCAACAGCTCGAGCAGGCAGTCACTGAGGTAATCGGGTGGTCTTCGGAGAATGGTCTTCTGTTGAACGCATCAAAATGCATCTCTATTACGTTTTCCTTGAAAGTCGATGTTGACACTCCATCACTCCATAATTTCGCCTCTAGCTCAAAATCGAAATTCCTCGGAGGTATTTTTAACAGTCGGTTATCATGGAGTGATGATAAGAATTTCGTCTTCGGTAAATGTCGTCGCCTCTGTTTCTTAGTTAGCCGGTTCAGGAGACTTGGTTTAAACTCTAGCCATGTAAAAACCTTTGTCCATACCTGTATAATTCCTATTATTGTATATTGCTCCTCAGTAATTTCCCCCGGCCTTAAATGTTCTGAATTTTTAACCCTTCGATGGCTTTTTCAAATAATCTCGTTTTCTAGTGGCCTGCCAATGCTCTCCGCCCCTGGTCGGTGTAGAAACATCATTTCAGAAGCCAACTTCACTAAATTGGATGATTTTTTTTAAAGATTATTAGGATATTTTAGACAATATTTAAATAAAAGACGTCAAAACGAAAACGTGTCACGATAAAACGATACCGCTGTTGTTGTTTCTTCAAACTCTCTCGCGTACTCAAGATTTGTCCTTCCAGAGGTTTGTCCCTGTATCTATGAGAGGTAGAGCGGAATGCTTTGGCTTGTTCATATCGTTGATATCCAATAGCCGATACCCAATTAATAATAATAATAATTGTATGCGCTTCATTGAGGTCACGAGGATCAACACTTTCAGCATAAAAAAACAGTATAATAATACTAGATACGAAAATTGTCTTTCAGTTCCTGCTTTTCTTGTTTTGTTGAAACTAAAAATCGGGACAAATAAAGAATGACCGAATTGTGGGCATTGAAAAGTATTGCCTACACATTGGTCGAAGAGATTTACACTTGGATAAACTTGAATAGAGGCGATGGGAGTGGTCATCTCAGATACGAGCAGCGAAGAGTATACAACTAGTAAAGTGAAATGGCGCTGAATGATGATCTCCTACGTAGGATTAAAAATTCAGAACATTTAAGGGCGGGCGAAATTATTGGTGAAATTAAGGGGAATTCTACAGGCGCGGACAAAGGTTTTTAAACGGCTAGAGCTCAATCGAAGTCTCCTTAACCGACGAACCAAGAAGCAGAGGCGATGAAATTTAACGAAGACGGAATCCACATGATCACTTGTTGCCCGGCAATTTCTCCGGCAGTTATCCGATAGTTATCTGTCTGGTGAAAATTAGCTGATTCTGAATGACCCACAGCGACAGCGGGTGGTGTGAACGCCCACTTCGAAGGATCTGCTGGTCAAGGTCGCAGAGAGACGATAAGAAATAGATATTCAATTAGGTTACGAGTTTCATGAAACGAGATTGCGGGACGGGTGGAAAAAAATGACGATTCTAATATGACGTTTAACCATTTCAACGGTACTGAGTATGTGTTTTGATGTACCCGACTAACCTCTTTTTGCAATCTGCAGGTTCAACTAATTGAAATAAACTCAGATTTTTGGATTCACCTGTGCATCTCCGTTAATTGTTTGTGTAGCTATGCGTGCCCACCTGCACTTCCTGTCGGGCTTTCAGAAGAGCTTTATTATAAATGAGGGGACAGGCCATTGATTGGGTCACACGAAAGAGCATCTGCTACCGGTTGTCGATCGCTGTTATTTTCCGGAATTCGATGGAAATTTTATTCTCAACATTTTTCACTATATGATTAGTTATTAGTTCACTGCTGAAAATCCATAAATAAAGCGACACTAAATCAACAATTGGACACATCTTAATGTAGAACGCTCCACAGTCGTTTTTTTAACAGAACTGAGAACGTATACTTAGACCCTGACTATTTATTATCGAATTAAGTACTCTAAGCATATGATATGCCCACGCGTCTCTCGTACTATGTTAATAAATTCAAGACTATACCCCGAGATTTATTTAAATCAGGAGCAAGCCAACGTATACTGTCTTCGCAACTACCCTCCACAAGAGAACCACGTGAACGGTAGGTACCGTTAATACGCTCTTCGTGCAGTGAAGAGAACGAGATGGCGAATTCCTAGTGATGCAAGTTAAGTCAAAATGCAAAATAATTAAATTTCAGATGCATAATTTAGGTGAACATTTGTTCAGATATTGGGTTTCGCTTATATAATAATAATAATAATTGTAGTGGCTTTATTGAGGTCACGAGGACCAAAACTTTCAGCAGTTAAAAGAGGCAGTATAACAAGTATTAGATGTGAAAATTGTCTTTAAGTTCCTGTTTCACCTGCTCTGGTGAAACTAAAAATTGGGACAAATAAGGAATTACCGAATTGTGGTGTGCCGCCGTTCTTGTTGGTATTGAACGGTATAGTCTACGCATTGTTCGAAGAGATTTACATTCAGATAAACTGGGATAGAGGGGATAGGAGGGGTCACTTAAAATACGAGCAGCGATTAGTGAAAAATTATTGAAGTGGCGTTGAACGACGATTTCTTGAATAGAGAGAATAGGCAGACCACAAGAAAACGAGATTATTTTAAAAAGTCTACGATGGGTTAACAAGTCAGAACATTTAAGGCCGGGGGAAATTACTGTAGAGCAATATACAATAAGGGGAAGCATACAGGCATGGACAAAGGTTTTTATGTGGCTAGAGCTTTAGCCAAGTCTTCTGCTTATTTATTATGGGAGGTGCCATGGAACGAACCATTAGTAGTCAGACCACAATTGTGTGTACATTCTTAATCTTAAGATATCATAATATGTAAAGAAATATCTTATACATTAAACATGTTTGATATTCACGAAATATGTGTTTTTTAATATGCACCCTCAAACATTTGTTTAAGTGTTTTAAAAATATAATCAGTTTTGCTTAGCTATGTCGGACGATTTGCAGCTACAGCTTGTTAACAACAAACTTCAGCTCAAACAAGTTGAGGCCGCTCTTGAACTTGACAAATCCAATGAGGATTTATTGAAACTTAAAGAAGACTTGAAGGAAGTAGTAAGATTAACTGAAGAACTGATTGGCAAATCGTCAAATTCAAGCGATTCCGATTGGAATGTCGGCGACATGTGCATGGCTCTATGCTCTAGGGATAAACTGTACCAATCATTAAATAGTTGAATTTTATCTCGTAGATATTACAAGGCAAAGATTTTGGAATTTCTCGGAAACTCGGCATGCGTTGTCAACTTCGTCGATCACGATACAACAGATATTTGCCAGGTAATTATTTTTATTTTCCCGCATCCATTTGGTATTCTCCCGAAATAGTCCCACCATGGTCCTCTACGATAGGGCTGTTGTAGTTAAATCGTTTCGGCATAAAATTAAGGCCTGTGGGAGGATTATCCTAATGGTTTTTGGCGATTGCTTAGTGATTTTCCGCTTCCAACGCCTCTGCAGATGGATGGTCCATTGGAGTACGTGTAGTTACAAAACCTCGATTACCTACGTGAAAATTGGTATGCGATCTCCTTATTGTCATCGGCATTGTTCTCTTACGTGCTTTCCAGAATTTTCTCTACCCACTTGCAGAAAGATTCTAACCGTTGTTATCGGCCTTTCAGCTTTCCCAAATGAAGCCAGTGTCAAACCTAGCCGCTCCCATACAAAAGACAAAGTAAGAGAACGAGTTTTCCTTAATTTTTGTCTTAGGAAAGAGGTAAAAAGCCGTATAATTGAAAGGAGGAAGCTAAAGAAACAGAAGTTGGTAGAACGTCACGCCCAAATTGACAAGGCTTGTGAGAAGGAGAAGAACAAATGGCTGAATTTCAGCAAGAAGGTTAACCAAGTCAAATCCAAAAGAAGTATCTTTGCCTCCCCCGAGACCCTAGATGGACGCGTTGGAATCGGTACCTGTGGAATTGCCGGTCGCCCCATGACAAAACTTCCAAGTCACCATCGTCTTATGCGTAAATAGACCATCATCTGTCCGAAACTTGCCCACAATGTACATATCTGTTCTTAAACTACTTCGTTCTACGCGTTTTTTGGTCATTTCAATTTTACGCTTTTGCTAATTATCAATTGAACAGTTAAATGTTATCCATAATAAGACGTCTCAAATAGTTGCGCTGAAATCGAAGGACATTGTAACCCAGGAGTCAGTCCACGCTAAAAACGAGATGTTGTGTCGACGTCCCCTGAGCCTGAGATTTTTTGGCGTAATGCGTTGTACAGACCCATGTTAGAAATCACACGTTGCATCATGCTGGTGCCATAGTCTTTGTGGGCTGGGTGAGTGGCGGTGGCAACTAGAAATGAGGACTATCTAAGAATTATTGTAAGCACTTTATTAAGGTCCTGAGGACATAAAACAATAATGTGAAAACTGTTTTTAAGTTCCAGATTCCCGTGCTCCGGTGAAACTAAAACTTTGGGAGGTGTTAGTAGTTGGGTCCGAATCTGCTGGCTGTATTCGCGTTATCTGATATACCTGACTTCTACTTTTATGGCAATCAGGTCCGCGTGGTCACTCAGGGCACCAGTAAACACGATAGATGGTCGATTTTTACAAATCTAGCCCAATAAATGTGTATCCATTCTATTGATCGACCGTATTTTTAACGCTCGAGGAACTACTACGTTGATTCGAACGGCCGAAAAGTACTCCCTATTTAAATAAGTATATAAAATAGGACGCCGCCTACCATTCATTAGCAAAGCGCACTCAGACAAGTTCATTTCCCTTTCGCCATTGATTAATCCGATATTTTCCTAAGAACACGTTTTCTTACAAAAAGGATGATATTACTCATCTATATTATTACAAGTTCAATTGTGAACGATGTTTTTCATTGGTTTTCGTGCGCTCGTCTCATTGGACGGAACAGTTGGTCTGATTAGCCCGAATTATTCTATGATACAACACTCGCTTATTTATAGCGCACATCGTCCAATAGAATAACACTACACTCGGACCTCGCCCCGTGCCCAATGAGAGCAGGTTTTGACAAACAGTCGATTTCTTCGCTCGGTAATTGCACAGCCGTGGCAATGTGACTGCGAGAGGCACCGTATTCAAAGGTACGATTCTGGTCGGCGTAGACTGTGGCCGAACCACGACAGCCGACGGCGTTGCAGAAAGGACCACAAATCCATATCTTCCCTAAAAATGAAGATTTTTTTTGGAACCCAAATCCCCCTTTGTTTTAACGGTAACACAAAACCGTGTTCGTTTAACTTGCTGGTTTAGAGCATCTACAACCCTACATTATGACGACGCGTCGTTGTCCTACTCTGTTCATTGAGTGTGACCAGCGCGGATGAAATTGACTGTGAAAAGGCTAAAGTCGCCTCTCGAAAGATGCCAGGTGACGCTGGGGACATCACCTGTACCAAACTCCCAAGAAAATCCATATTTTAGGCTCTTATCGTGAAACGACGCTCCTTGATCCCCACCGCAGCGGCCGGGGAGACAAACCAGTTAACTGGGAACCGGAAATACCTTCTCTTCCTAAAACTAAACGGCATACCGGCTCCTGGAATGTCTGGATGCCTTTGAACACTGGCAACCAATGGATAACCGCCCGCCTGCACTCTACAGGACTACCGCATCCACATGACTGGCCTTTGCGAAGTTCGTCTAATAAACCCCGGAATACAGAGGTTCCCGGCGAAAACTCTAGCTACTGACTATATAATTGTGGCCCGAGCTGGCATGCATTGTGTAGCGTTCGTAGCAGAGTGCAGCGCCAATAACGCAGTACTCGCGTGGGAACCACTATCCTCTAAATAATAAAATACTGGAATTGCAAGAGACTAGCTTTTTTAAAATCGACTAATAGATAAATATTTGTATTTTACTGTCATCCTTTGTGGACTTGCCCAAAGTCAAAACAAGGGCGGCATCGACAGTATTTCGTTAAAATCAGCTGCTGATATTGTCATCGCGTTAATATGCACTTAATGTGCAACATGGAGGAAAATTAACACGAATATACGTTACACATTAATCAAAATGAATAGCATGACAGCGAGAATCGGCAGCACAAATACGAATAATGGTATACGCCTTTTAAAGGCCACAAATCACAACCCTCTCAGAATTAAAATTACGAATAATTTATCACAAATAGAACATAATAAGGAAATATTCGCTTCATAACTATTTATAGACAAGGATTTAAAATTAGTGTGAGTACGAGTGGTCGTGATATCTGGGATTAGTCATTAATGAATATTGATGAATAAACAAAAATAATAATTGTAGCGGCTTCATTGAGGTCACGAGGACCAAAACCAGCATGAAAGAAGACAGTATAACAAGTACTAGATATGAAAATTGTCTTTTAGTTCCTGCTTCACCTGCTCTGGTGAAACTAAAAATCGGGACAAATAAGGAATGACAGAATTGCGATATGCCGCAGTTCGTGTGGGTATTGAACGGTATAGTCTACGCATTGGTCGAAGAGATTTACACTTAGATAAACTCGAAAAGAGGGGATGGCAGCGATTAGTGAACAACAATTGAAGTGGCGTTGAACGATGATTTCTTGAATGGAGAGAATCGGCAGTCCACTAGAAAATGAGATTATTTTAAAAGGTCTACGAAGGGTTTAAAAGTCAGAACATTAAAGGCCGGGAAATATTACCAGGGAGCAATATTCAGATTCTACAGTAAAAAGAAAGTATCAATAAAATAAGTTAAATCCCATTCATAATAAGATTATATGATCTAATTTGCATTCATAAATTCAATAAACGAAGCTTGTAATTTGTTTCTTGATAGATTTCCTTAGGGTCGACAATTAGTGTTTAAATCACTTAGTTTTATCCGGGCTGCTCGAATTCTTTCGCAATGGTTTGGTCACGTTTTTGATAATACTTTTGATAAATAGCCTCAAAATGAGCATATTGAATTGCATCGCAAACGACATGGATACCGTCTTGACTATTTCGAGCGAAAGTACTATATAATTCAGCAATTTGATGTTTTTTCGCGTTAATTTGGATTCCTAATTTGCTCTTTTAAACTTATTTTAGACGCAAAAAGGAGGCTCGTGAGCCACACAAACGTGCCCAGAAGGCGCGTCAACTCCGCGGGTTGAAGGCCAAAATTGCCAATAAGGAACGCTTCAAGGAGAAGGTTCAGATGAAGAAAACTATCAGAATGCATGAAATGCGTAATGTCAAGCAGAAAGCGGGCGAAGCTGGAGGTTCTGGTGAAAAACCCGTCTTCTTGTTGGACCGCGAGGAACAAAACATGTCCAAGATCCTTTCGAACACTGTCAAGCAGAAACGCGCCGAAAAGGCTGTAAGTCTCCTGTTAAATAAGCAAGACTTGCTATTTTTCGCTGAATATTGGATGTCATAATGATCGCATTATAGTTTTTACGTTTAGTTTTTTTGATTACTTTCAGGGGAAATGGGTAGTGCCGTTGCCCAAGGTGCGGACAGTCTCAGATGCTGAAGCCTTTCGAGTCGTCAAATCCGGAAAATCCAAACGGAAAGGTTGGAAACGCATGGTCACAAAAATGTGCTTCGTTGGTGAAAATTTCACACGAAAACCGCCCAAATTTGAGCGATTTATACGCCCGATGGCTATGCGTGCTAAGCGTGCGAACGTAACCCACCCAGAACTCAAGACCACTTTCTGCCTTCCCATCATTAGCGTCAAAAAGAACCCAAGTAGTCCCCTTTATACCAGTCTTGGGGTTCTTACGAAGGGAACCATAGTCGAGGTATGCTTCTTTTATTTCTATCGGTATTTGTTTATTTATTTGATTGTGTTATCAACAAACTTCTTTTTTATCCAGTTTTCACGAGACCATTAAATAAGGTCGCCAGAAAACTGATTAAAGTAGACACGACTACTGCGTTTTAGGGAGACTTGGCACTATTCGGTTTGATCATATCCATGCGCTGTTGTGCCAAATCCAAATATGGCAACTATCTCCTACAAGAGATAACCCGGTTTCATGGAGGTTCATGAAGGTTTTCGTGAACATGCTAACAGGTGGCCTTAACTGACTCGGATATGTAAGAAATTAGACCTTTGGTGGGGTTTCTTCCGGCAAACTGATGCGTCTCCATCCTAAGTGGAAAGCACGACGAGTGGTTAGCATCCCGAATATGTTGGCGAGAGGCCTGGGTTAGAATCATTTTCCACCAATAATGCTGTCTACGTCTTCTTTACGCGGTAGGAAACCACTTCCTCTGGCGACAATTAACGCTTATTTTTCGGTTTGTAGGTGAACGTGAGCGAGCTTGGCTTGGTGACTCCTGGCGGCAAAGTTGTGTGGGGGAAGTACGCGCAGATAACGAACAATCCAGAAAACGAAGGTTGCGTTAACGCCGTTCTTATCGTTTGATTTGCCCCCCCGCCATGTACACAGCCCTTGCCTTCCGAATAAATATGCGAAAATCAAAATTTACACTTTCAACACGTACACGCTTTGAAGTTCAAAGCCAGTACCTAGGTTAGCTTTACTTCTTCGAGACACGAAAATAACTCGAGTGGGAAAAAGAAATAAGTGAAAATTAGAGGCAATTTATTTACAAATGGATTGAGTTCCCCGCCTCACTTTGAGGCCATGTGTCTCATAAGCAGAGTTGTGAATCGTTCGTACTTTTTGACATCTTGGGCAAGTTCAGTTAGGTATTTTAACGTCTAAAATGAATCAATAAAAAGGTACAGTACCATTTGGTTGTTCGATGCCTTGACTATGAGTTTTTGGTCCTTATGCCGATACTTGGTTACCAATCTGAACTACAGGAAAAACGTATAAAAAATAGAATCTATTACTTTAATAGGATCCTCGACGTACAGTTTTTCAGCGGCGTTCGCAAAATCCTCCCAAGAAGCAAAACGAGTCATCTTTTCACACGGGACACAATTTACACGAGTACAACTCATAAATTTCCAACCAACCACAAGGCGGATAAAGAAATTCTGTTTCGTGCACATTAAATAGAACATGTTTCTGTTGCAGAAATACCAGAAATTAAAATAGCTGTCAAATGAAAAAAAATCAATTTTTTTCATTGTAATAAATGCGATTCTGTTCAGCTTATGCGCACCATTGAGAGGTTGGTCCATGAGAATCCCATTTTCTGAATGTTGTTAGATGTTTCTTTTCGAAATACAGTATGGAATTTTCTGCCATGTTCAGGAACAACGATATTCTCCGCTAATTTTCTATGTAAAATTACAACTTCGTGTATCACTTCTGTTTGTTGTAGATGTCAATGCTGAACGTTTTGTTCCTCCCATATAAACTCACATTTTAAGACCGTTTAATCATCTACAGCTTCTATAAAAAAAAGTTTATTGTGTCCAATCTACGGTTTCAGTAGCCCGTCACGGCGAAAAACAGTGGCCGCTCATGACTAAAGGTTAGAATTGACTGATTACACTTCTGAGTTTAATTGTATGGCCTAATGAATTAAGACGTTAAAGCACGCCGGTACTTCTATTCTATGGAATGGGGATTGATATTATTTAAGATGTCCCCCAAAGATGTTGCACTCATCAAATACGCGGATGACCTGACTTTATTACATGTGTGCAGGACGCATGCGAATTCTTAACAGCTCGACAACTAGGGAAGGCCGTCACTGATGTACTCGACTTGTTTTCTGAACGCATAAAGATGCATCTCCGTGGGTTTTTATTTTTTCTTTTATTCTTCTACGAATGATCACCACTTTTTCTAACATTTATGTTCATTGTATCCTTTATTGCTGAAATGTTGGTCCTAGTTATCGTAATAAATCGAATATTAGATTTCTATGAGAGCAGATGTTGGCACTCGAGCCCAAAATCAAAATTTCTCGCAATTATGTTTAACAGTCAGTTATCTTTGAGTGATCATGTGGATGTTGTCTTCTGTAAATTTCGCCGCCTCTGTTTCTTAGTTCGCCGGTTTAGGAGACTTGGAGCTCAAACCGCATAAAAAAACTTTTCGTCGGCTGTAATTCGTTTTCGTAAATGGCATTGTTATATTATTCTTTTTGCTGAATTATTTGGCCCCTGTGACCTCAATAAATGGCTTACAATGATTGAAACTGCCCCCAACTCTGAAAACTGCATTGTAAGAAAATTGCTGCCCCAAGAACTCGCTAGCTGCCTCCAAACAGGCAAACCCCACGGACAACTGCCCGGTCCATCTCCCCCATCGCGGGAGGCATTTTGTGTTGACCCCCACCGGATTCCGGAAGTCCATGGCACGGACAGCGACAGTTGCCCTGCCTGGCCACACAACGACCATTAAAATACGGGAAACAAATTTCGATCCTTTTATTGAAAGTGCCGTTTTATTTGCACTTTTTACCGGTCCGTAGATATTGAAATTTTTTGTTGTTGTAAACTGTTCCCGCACGTCATAATAGTGACAGATGACGAATATCCGCGTGAGATATGCCTCCGTGTTTTGGTGAATTAAACGGTGTAGTCCTCGTCTAGGTACTGCACGTTATTGCTCCGAAACTGCACATGCTCTCTTTGAGCGCTAAACCGGTGTCCTGGGAGTAGATGAAAAAGCATTTCGAGATGGAAAAGATTTACCACTGAAGACGTATTCCAAAGATACTTCCTGAAAATCTACACTACGTTTCGCTTTCAGCGTGGTTTTCTAATGGCCGAGGTTACAAACGACCTTGCTAGGAACAGTAGCACGCGCAGTAACACGATAAAAATTAACTGATAGGCAACGAAAGTTACTGTATCACCGTTCTCAGGCTGTTGGAATTTCATATGGAAACAGTCAAATTCTAACTGCGAAAAGTGGTCCAGCTACTGCATCACGGTCTAATTCACGGACTAAATAATGGTCGATACTTGGTGCAACATTTTCCATCGAGAGCAAGCTTAACCGTGTCCGCATGAAATCCAACGGACGGCACGAAACCGCTTGTTTGACACATCCCTGAACATAAGCTAATGTTTATGACGAACAGAGTGGTCTAAAAGAGACATTCAACGTATCGAGGGAGATTGGAATGCACGTAACGGCCCATCACGTAACCATCTCTCACGGCATATTCTGGGGAAATTCGCCTTGGACAATGTTGAGAGAATTGGAAACTTTGATTAGCATAAACAGCTTGTCCAACAACTTCCAACAAAAGCTTCGGGCATCCCAAGAAACACCAACGACAGTCACAATGCCCACCAATTCGGCAACCTCCTGCAATAATAGCTTTGTGCATCCTCGATTGAAGCAAGGAGCTATCCGTTGGTCAGAAAGGCGCGCGATCAAAAAATGAGCTCAAAAAGTCACCGAAGCGGAGTTTGGAACAACGTGACGTCACCCGAAGTATTGGATCAGAAAGATAAAACCTTTTTTCGCAGAAGCTCGTCTCCCGGGCTCACGCAACGTTTAACAGCTCCGGCGACAGGTAACAATCTCGCAGCGGCTACAACATAACCAGATTTGGGAAAAATTGGGAATGCGGCTAAAACAGGACATTTCAAAAAGCTGTTCCGTCTTACCCGATTCGTGGAAAGTGTCAGTCCCACGAACACACCCTTCTCGACACAGCTGAAAAGCTGATACGAGAGATGCAAAGCGATTGGTCGAACACTTTGACAAATCGCCGAACTGCTTGAACCCCAGCCGGATTCAAATAGACACAAATACGACAGTCTGTACGGACCCAGAGACTAAGACATTGCAGAACGCACAGTGACGCGTATTTAATCGAAAACTGAAATTTTAAGGAAAGTTGTCTCGTTTTGCCAAGATGGAACCCATGAAAACAGTCGACAAATAGGAGCCTAACAGGCTATAATGCAGTGACCAATTAGACGCCGGTACTATTTGCGTCAACCAATAAGGGAAGAGGGGAGGGAAGCAAGCTGTGGGATACAATCCAGGCGACGATTCTCCAATCTCCTCCTGAACCGCATCACTTTTGGCGAGAGACGACCACACTTCCCCAAGGAGGATTTCGTTCTGGCCGAGAATGCGTTAACCAGATCTTTATCCTCCTAAGAATATGGAATATGTTTACAGATTCCACCAGCCAACAATAAAAAACCTCATAGACTTCGACAGGAAGTTTCTCTTGGCAGGACTTGAATCTTTTGAGGTCATGAAGTTGGTCTACGCGACGGTTCGTGTTTATGGCGAAGAATTTCCCCTGAACGAGGCTACGCCCTTCCAAGGAGCTGTTGAACTGCAACAGTGGAATGGGTAATGCAACAGACATTTGGTGATTACACGGCGCTCAAATGACCTTGCCAACCTGGCATCCGTGGACGATATCGTCGTCCTCAGAAATACCCAGATTACCTTAAGCAGTCCAATAAACGGATACGAAGCACTTGGACTTGCTTCTCTAGAACCACCAGGCGAACGAATTAAATAAAAAAATGTTATGACGAATCACGAATATATTGTGATGCACAGGAATTCAAAATGACACTGATCGGGATAAGACCGGATCTATAGGGACCACAGTCTAGACACTTGAAGGTCGCGCAGTTCAGGCTCTGGCAAGTAGCCTGAAATAGAAAATCGAAGCAAATAATTGCCGCAAACTAAATCGCAATTTAAAAGAAATTCGTAGTGATCGAGGATTGCACCAAGAGTTTAATCTGCTACGGACAATTGTCGGCTTTAAACGTATGGACACATCATTTGAACGAACTGGGATTCATTGATGCGCTTATCTAAAGAAAGGACGTTCGCAAGCGAGAGAGTGCTAATTAGTCGGAAGTACTGAATTCCATAGCAGTTTCAATCGAAGGGGAGGAGGAGGAGTCATCCATCTACATTACTGTCCGAGAAGCAAAACTCCGCACTCCCTTTGGTAAAATTCACGCTATTCTCCCTTGACCACAGAACTGATCGTTTTGCATTTGTCCATATTGGGGGAAAGGTAGACGCGTCAAACTCACGACAACGAGCCAGCCAATCCATCAACCAGCTTTTTCTGGTGAAGGCCCTGCCGAATTTGAGGAGCTACTCAGAGCCACAGCTGGATAGGCCGTCCTATGGCCGCCATTACGTGTTTGCCAAATCTAATATATTTCAAGTGTTTAATTCAACTTTCTTGCAAATTTACTTTCTGCTATTTAATATATTCGTGTTAACTTATTCTTAATCTAAATGGTCGTCGGATAATTATGTGCCCACACAATTTCATTAATTTGAAATGGAAATGAAGATGGCAGCAACAATCAATGGATAAATCGTTTTCCAATATTCGCATCTTCCTGTATGATTTTTTGTTGTAAATTGAAATGCAGAAAGTTTAAGTCCTCGTAACCTTCATAAAGCGAATACCATCATCATTATAATATAAGAGCTGAGTGCTAGACTTAGCTCGGTGAATAACCACGAGGGTAGCATAATTAACCAACACGATCGAAGGTACTTCTGCTCTCTATTAACCAAACCACAGCGATCAAAAAATGCAGAGAGCGCAACAAAGTCTGGCCTTTCATGCTAAAATTAAGTCACTAATTGGCCATCCACAGGTTGGTGCTCTGCTCCGGTGGTAAAATATTTCACAACCATAGGCGTCCTTCGTATTACTGCTGAGGGGAAATTCGAACTAAAAAGACTCAACGATGGACTGGCAGACTGATCAAAAACATATAAAAGTATGTACCTCGGGTGGGACATGGTGATACTCCGTCGCAATTGCTGTTGCTAGAATACGATTTGGACATTGATGTATGTGAGGAAGTGCATTCGGATGGTTGAAGCCGGCCCGCATTCCCAGAAGGGGTTTTCTCACCAGTAGATTCATTCAGCTGCGACTTGGGTTCAGGAGTGTGATGCTAGAGTGGGAATTTCACCGATTGAAAAAGCATTATTACAATTTGCCTACCTTTTGTGCTATTTGAGACATGGGTCTGTTGCCTTGTACAAAAGCATCCTCTAGAAAATTAATAATAATTATTATACATCAGAACTTCAGACCGTCGTACTCGGTGTTAAAGGCTTACCGTATTTGGGTTGAGCACCCAACTGTTCAAGACAGAGCATTAGTTCTTCGTTTCGTTTTTGAACGACAGCAAGTTCAATTTTTGTTTGACGAAGTTCTTTTCGGAGGTTGTTGCGGTCGTCGCGGGTGGATGACCACTTTTCTCGCCAAGTAGTCGTGCAATCCGTCCACCAGCGAACAGTTTTTTCCAGCTGCGAACATCTCATGCGGAGCTAAAATGGTGGAAGAAAAATTAATACTTTAGTCAAACAGACGTTGGTAAACATTTACGAATAAAACGCCGACCATTTGTAAGTCTCGGTCTCTATTTTGATCCGGATATTGGCGTTGAACAGTCGAGTCCTTCTTATTCGAAGACAGCTGTCGTACCTCATCAAGTAAATTGCGACCTGATACATGATAATTTAAACACAATGAAACAAACAGTTTCCAATACTTTTCTGCCCGCGATTGTCTTTCAATATCTGCGAAGTTCTTGGGCATTCGTTAAGTTTCACCTCGCGCTGCAATGAAACAGGAGCCATTGTTGAGAGACCCGGATTCCACATGTCCCAGATGTTTTACATTAACGGTTTATTAATAGGTATCGCATTAGAGGAACTTCAATACACGCAGACGCTAGATATGACTACTCTGTGGTCCGCTTAAACACACAAGATGTGTTTTTCGATACCGTTTAATGCGATATATATAGACACAAAACCACTATTTTATTGCAAACAGGTTACTTCGATAGTTAGTAGTTGTGATGGAACTATGATAGATCAATTAAGCATATTCGTACTAGTAATTAATTAATTAATTAAATTAATTCCATGGGGTCCGTTGCAACCAAAGTAACCCATGTTTTTGTTAAAACACGATGACCATAACTTACAATGTATAATCTTTCATTTTCTAAATTAAATACGTCCCCGTTGGATATAAGTCCCATAAAGTGAATTGTCTTATGCCTTACGAAAACCTGGGTGTACAGTAAGCAAAAACCGATAGAACTGTACAACCTGTTTGGTTTTTGAGAATTGGTGTTCAATTAATTATTCATCAATATTCATTCAGGAGAATTCAATAATTTCTATTTACTCGTGAGCATTTTATCATGGCTGCTAACACATGTCATAGTTTGTGCGCGCGCGTTTTGGACATGACAATTGAATGGGCAGGGCGGCAAGAGTGTAGAAAAGCACTAAGATTAGTAAAACTAAAACGAGGCCTCGTAAAATTGTAAGCGGATTTTTAGATAAAGCCATCCCTAAGCGCATCAAGATCTAGGAATCCACGTGGTAGATATGGGATACGATCTATCGTCAATCTATGTAGAGTTTTACAGAGGTCGCCGGGATCATGATCGAAAAGGATTTAACATACCTTCGCTGGCGATTGGAAGCTCCTACCGTCGGCTCAATTGTTAAAGTCGGAGAAAGCTGGTAATATTGTCTAATTCCTTAAAACAGCCGGAATCTGCGAAACCCCTTACGTCAGTTGCGGCTACCGAAAAATATCTTAAATTGCGCTGGTTCTAGAGGCAGTGCTAACGGATGTGGCGTTTTTTTAGGATTCAGGCATCGTGAATAGTTTTGAATGTCCTTATCATATATTTTCGGCTTACCAAAAAAACAATCCCGTTGTCAGACTTTGCTAGGGGGTCACGTTTTCGGCATATGGAGAAGAATCCGACGCAAATATTTAGTCACGAAAATTCCATTTGAAAATCGGAAGCTGAATGTGGTATTGAGACCAAATGTATGAACTGTACTTAATTAAAACGAGCACACAAAAAATGTGTACAATATCATCCATTTAATAAATGATAGAACTTAGATTTAGAAGATCTGGTTGTTCATTGGGGTGTGAAAATGTCGCGGACTCATGGGATTTTGCTACCCTCAACCATCTATTCCATTTATTATTTCGCCATTTCTACAGATTCGCTGTTATCTCGAGTTTTCAACCAGTCTCACCACTGCTTTTTTCGTTTTTCTATCGAAAATATATGACAAGAACGATCAAAGCCATTCGCGTTGTCCCAAACCTTAAAATACTTCGGATCTGTTTGTACTGAATCAATGCTATTTTTGAGACACTGTTGCGAGTATCGACTTTAAAGTTTCGCAGATTTCAAGTATGCTAAGGAAATAGGACCCATAGTGTTTTTTGTACGACCAACTGCATACTTTAGGAAATATCCCTGATGGCTTTATCTTACAATCCGCTTACAATTCCTAGTACCCTCACGTTGGATATCTTAATCCTAGCGCTTTTATACCCGATCCAGTATAATTATAAACCAATTGGAAGTACTCCAGAAGTTCCTCGGCGTTATTTTTAACAGTCGCTTAGGTTTGTAGCGATGTTGTCTTCAGAAAAAGAAGCAGCCTCTATTTCTTAGTTCGCCGATTCAGGACACTTGAACTGCATAAAAATCGATTTATTCGCCTGCATGTTTACCGCCATGGTATATTGTTCCGCCGTTATTTTCTTTGGCATCAAATGTTATGACTTTGCGCTTACAATTATTATTATCATTATCACATCTAGGTGACCTGTCGTGGGTTTACGGTCCATGAATTCATAACCAACCTTTCAAGACCATTGATGAAATCTGACTTTACGTCGGTATCACTTTTCGTTGGATTTAATTAACCTATCGATTAAAAGCGTATTCTCAAAATAAGGACCAGAATTAATTATCTATGTTTTTTTTGCAAAATGGTGTCTATGTACTTTGTAGTAATAAGGTCCCATCGTTCGTACACATTGTCATGAGAAATATTTTTAAATGAAACAGCGACGACTACCATACTACCTAATGCGTGGTCTGGCTGATCTCTCGCGTGTCATTTTCGGAGCTTCGAAAATCACAAATCAGAATCCTCTCAAACAAAAAGTTCGAAATCCCGCGTCCTTCGCTTTTCACACCCACCTTCATTTCTGACGACTAAAACAAACGTTCTATCGATCATTATTTTATTTTATGATTTAACAACCATGAACTGAGAGTTTATAATCATTCAAAAAGTAGCTCAACTTCTCAACATTCCAAACTAACCGACGAGATCCTACAACGACACCCTCTATATTTCCACGCGATGGATCAGTGGGTTCGTTAACCGTAGTTAGGACCCGTCCTATTTTCGCTCAATACCCATTTTGTATTCAAACTTCTTCATATATTAATTTAATTATTCCATTCTCTTTCGTAGGTGCACCAACCGGATGCGTGTACCTTTTACAATTATTCCCTCGCAAGCAAATGCCATTCTCCCAGTTAATTCGTCTTGTTCATCGTGCTATAACTTAAAGTTGGTGAAATAACAGTTCCTACCCCAATTTTCCTGGATCATATACCTCGTGGGGCATCGCACAACTCCGAAGAATTTCAAATTTCATTTGCACCTCAAATGTTCATCCGACATCAAGGACAAGCCACCGCGGCATTTCGAATTACAAACGGGCGTGATCATTTCTTTTCTTTTTAATGTTCAGGCTACATTCATCTGTGGAAGTATGTCTTGTAAATAATTTAAGATTAATGCGAATGGATTTATCGGGGCTCGGAATACCTTCAGATGCGAGAAAATATAGGCAAGACATATATGACTGATTATTTCAGACTTTTCTTTCGAACTTTGCAAAAACCTGGCCTCATCGAGATATTAGGTCATTTATTATCAAAGCTCGATCGTTCTCGATACTTGCGAGATATAAGGCAAGAATTTATTTTTCGTACATGGGACTAGGCCGCTTATTGTGAAATACAATCGCACGAATGATTATCAGCTAAAGAATATATTTTTCGCATGGATAAAAGAAATGCCCAAGGTTTGTTTTAAATAATTTTCATTATAATTTAGGAGCTGGGGCTGTGGAAAAGTATTTCGCGTGCGTGGAGCACACCTTCATCGGGGTTCCTTTCCCAGTTTCTGATGACACTGAGTTCCTACGTCGTTGAAAAAAATTACGGAATCGGTGGGTTTCGATTTATATCTCTTATACTTGTTAGAACTATCTCTTCCTAATGAGGGCGATATCAATGATCTTATCGAAGAGAAATTTCAGTCATATCTTCAACTGATTTCTGAAATCCAGGCAATAACTTCACAGTATGCATAATTAGTTATCTTACTGTCTTAGAAATATTGAAGCCCAAGTTGCCGACTATAAAAAGAGTATGCTGTGCTCTTCGACAGTCCATTTGGAATGTTTAAAGTATTTAAACGAACCAGATTGGTAAGCTTTGCGTCAGCAGAAAATGCAATATTCTCACTAGCCTTGACGACCAAATGCTTATACCCAAGCTCTCTGAAATCCAGCGACAGCGATATGAAGAATTACAGGTTCTTAAAGCCCGATTTTCAGACTCGCTTTCGGAATGGACTAAATTGCGCCCTGTTTATTGTGAACTGAAATCGGTTGCTGAAGATCCACCTGTTATTGATGCAAATGACCTCAGATTGTCTACTGGCGAGGTATGTTTACTTGGTCAACCAATCTTTGAGAAATCTCTGCTAGGATTTAGATTCTGGACAACTTGTACCACTGCATTTATCGCAGTAAGTGTTTATTTGGTGTCCTGTTCCATTGGGCAGTTTTTTAACGTCCTTTTTTGTGTCAGCTTTTTCAAAGAGGCAACGACCGTTTTCAACGAACTGGGTTCAACCCTGGGTGCAGATGACGTCGTCGATAGTCCCAGTGGGGTGTCTTCGGAGCTTCTGTGGTGCTCTCGGACACTTGCGCGTTTATCTGAGAAGTCTTCCTCGGTAGTCGATGAAGAGTGTCACCAGAAAATACCCCCGACATCAATTTCTCAGCGATTAACCGATATCATCGACTCCCTCCGCAATTCAATTGAAATTGAACACGAAAAACTGTAAGCTAAATTGATTGTTTTGCCTTTACTCTATGCCGTAAACATTGAGGTTCAATCACTCTCAGCCAGGCGCGCAAATTTGGATTTAATTTGGTACTTCGAAAAGGGGAGTATTTTAAGGAAGTAGTAGCGTCTCTGGGCGCGGGGTCTCCGCGTGACACTCAACCCACACCTCTGGCTCCAAGTTGCTGTCGTCGGCCGTAAACCGCTGTCACGTGGGCTAAACGTGGTGCGGGAAGACGGTTCACGTTCTCCCGCACACATCCCTGCTGCCTTGCGGGATGCACTGGACTGTGTAAATCCGTGTGGCGCTAGGGACGCCACACTCCAAGAAACTTCATGCTACGGCGTACCCGGGAAGCGAAACTCATTAAAAAGCATCTGCTAACGTGGTACTCTAACAACGGTCGTGAATCACACCAAATCGATTAAAACCAGGCACTCGGAGACCGCCAACAAGACCGGATGTGACCCTTGAGCCTAGCGAGCCGCCCCCACTCCACCGGCCCATTAAACGGAACACGAAGACTGCTTCCAACACCGGGGAATTCGAGAAGCTCTTTAGTCTTATCCGGCTCTCATTCGGCAAGCGGCGGCCCCTCCTTCATAACGCCGCTGGATTGCTGATACCGCGAAAGTATTCTCAGCACTCCTGCTTAGCCGCTTCACCTCGGCGAGATAAACACTCGTACCCGCCCCAACCAAGGTGGCTTCCGGCTCGTCGGAGGACTCGTGGACCACAACTTTACCCTGGAAAACATAGCCAAAAGTACAAACAGATAACCATAGCATGTTTCACCGAATTCGGCCGGCATTTGACGCGGTAAACAAAAAAATGGTGAACCTTCTGAAAGTTCACGCCTACGGCGAAGATTCGGAAGAGTTTCCCTGAACGTTGGCGTCCTCTATCGCCGGTACGTTTTAATTACGTTGTTGACTGCAACAAGCCCTCGCGCACAAGCGACCCCAAACGTTCTATCGGCGACATGGAGTTCGCTGATGCTATCGTTGTCCTGGGAGACACCCCGAATGCCGAATAAATGACCTAGCAAAAGCAGCCGGGCAGTCCTCAACGAAGATTTCCCAATCTTAAAATCCCTGGGCTCTGCAATACCTCGGACGAGGAGGAGGTCCAACTACGAGTCGACAGCGCCAAGAATGCGGTCCAACGTACAAGCCTGAGCGGAGATTATCCTGTCGCGCCGCTATCCGACCAATCCTCAAAGGGGACTGACTCGAAAAACCGTTCAACAACGAAATAATAAGAGCCCGGACAGCTTTTTGCACAAACCTTGAGTCGGCGGGTTGCTGGCATACCGGAATTTCCCGAGATTTGTCGTGGAAAACCGGCTTATCCTCTATTATGAGATAGTGGGAAACTTCAAATCCGAATGCCTTACGCGATTTAGTTGCCTGTCCGATGTATCGGCTTCCTTTCGAGCATAACGTTGTTGGTGCCATAGCAACTGCCTCGATACCCCGGACACCCGCGAGTCACGGCGGAGTGCTTATTGGCGCAGATCCGAAGATGTAACTCACCTCTAAAACATCTTTTAGGAAGAAAACGAATCGTTCCTTTTCCAGACGCGGTTCCGGGTTTGGGACAACTAGTTCTCTTCTGGACGAATTCTCGTCCGGATTTAACTCTTCTTACAAGGAGACAAAAACTCCAGCGAGAGAACAATCAAATTCGACGGAGAGAGGAAGATTATCGTCCACGAATATCCCCCTTGACTCTGACTTCGGGCGGAATTTGTTGTGTGAGTAACGTTGTATAACTACTTGCTATATTTGAGTAGGTTTTCTGTTTTATTTCATCGGCCACCTTTTCTAAAACCCAACGGTTTTCCGAAACAACTGCATCATCGGAATTTAATCAGCCAGTGTTCCACCTGTCATTCCTGCGTTCGTGAAGGGGGGGGGTGGTTTTGGTGTTGCAGAAGGTAAAAGGATGTTGAGCAAATCACAAGAAAATGGTGGTTGTTAATGGACCTCGGAAACCGAGGTGTTGTTTTCGACGTGTTGATACTGTTGAAGACGACGACAACGTTTCGACAAGAAGCCACCTTGAAGGCAATTGGCGGATTCTCAAATTAAGCCTCGCCAACTGTTCGATGTGTGAGTTCATAAAATCGATCGGCATTGTCATGAAGAGAATCTTATACATTATTTAAAAAAATGATTGAGTGCTCTTGCGAATCTAACTAACTCCAATAACGAAGAAATCTTCGCGAGATCAGCGACAACAACATGAACCAAATAGAGTGATACAAATTGGGATTTCGATCAAGCGGGGAGCGCCGGAATTAGAGGACGGGAGTATTGAAGTGGGTGCCTACTTCGCTTCGAATCCGACGGAAAGAGGTTGTCAGATGATCAACGCCGCAAAAAATTACCATCTGACACCCCCAAAAAACTTCCAACGGCGTAACTCGTCAGAATGAATGGACTTTGTCTGTCTCGCAATTTGTCGTCTGGCACCGTTTACGACGAATTCATGGCACAATGCCACTTAAACAATAGGTTGCGCGCGACATGAAATTTGGGTGGTAGGAGGGTGGTTTGGGGTGTGTGGAGGAATTGGCGTGCACGATACTACCTAATCGCGGCCGTTTATGCAAAGTTTATCGCGCCGTAAGTACTTACTGTGGATACAATTGATATCATTATGTTTACATCAACGTGTCCAACTCCGCTGCATAGTGATTGTGGGACAATAAACGGATAAGTGACAGCGGCGAGCAACTTTCCGTCATGCTGGCAACGCCATCGGTTGCTTCTCCTACTCCTCCTCCAATGGGGGGAGAGGAGATTACGACTCTGCAAAGCCAACCGTCCAATTGGGAGTTGGGTCGAATGTACAACTGTAAGGTGCGATCAACCAGCAAATATTATTGGTCATTGTTTTTCTGATATTGTGGAAATTATTGACAGATAAATTTTATTGGTCAATCCATGTCTAATGGGAACAAGAGGATCAGCTGAAAAACCTCATTTATGATTGATTCTCCAATAGAGGGGACGAGGAATCGATGGGATAATGGCATGGACTATTGTTGGCGGCTTATAGATATAGTCATGATATACTCTCATAGTGTTGGTTCTCCATGTCTTAATCGGATCATTCGGTGGAGGCTGGATCCAGAACCATCTTTTCGAAGTTCCTCCTCCTTTCCTTCAATCTCCTTCGCGTCCCCATGGTCTTCTCTATCCAAGAGTTTCCTCCCAAAAACCACAGACGCCATTTAAAGCTGTTGATGGTCTCCATTTCCTCAATCAGCGATTACTTTCCATGGTTTTGGTGGAGGTGTTAGCTGATGCGAACAGACTTTTCAGAGTACAGAGATCTAGCTCCCAGCTTCCCTAGCCAGTCTGACAACCGGTTTACAAGGTGGCCTATTTCATTTATTTTTGCAGCTGACATCGTTGATGAAAACAGCCTTCCTGCCTCGCCGTTTGCCCAGAGACACGAATCGGTCGCAGCCCTCGAGTTTAAGGGTATGTTTCGTGCAATCTCCGTAACCGCTTGAAATCACCTTGACCTCCACCCGACACCCCCCCCCTCTCTCTGCCTCCAGACGGCCTCTTCCCTGGGCGCGACGTAACCCAACACAACCGCTCGCCGGTCCACATTCGATCGCCGTTAATGCCAAGGCCGCAATCTTCCGGGCGGGGTCAGTTATAGTGTTTGTTTTGCCTTTTATTTAATTAGTCAGTAGATAGTTACGAGGATGCCTTGACAAGATGTTTCCGTTTCAAGCGACTCAGTCCTAAACCGGTCTGCAGTCAATTGCGCTCCATGTCGACCTTGAAGGTGGGGGGCCACGCTTTTAGTTTACCGCCGTTATGGCTGCCTGGTCACCCCGTCGAAAGGCAGCTGATTGGCTTATGACGTGGCCGAACCGTTGCAGCCGTTGTAAAAGGCTTTACAGCCTCTCCACGCCTGGCCAGGGTTCGAAGTCGTCGGTCGCGATGGATGCGAAACTTTGTTGGAAGACTTATCTCGTTTCGGTCCTAAAGTGGACGAATTCAGACCCCTTAGTAGTGTGGGATAGTTGAACCCGGGTATTTGAAGGCTGGAACGTCGTTGATGAATTGTGTTGAGAGCATATCGAGAGGTCCTCGGTTTTCGGCGTATTTGTCTCCAGCACGACTGACTTTTCAAGGTCGCTCAATCGCCTTAGTAACGAGTGCAGGGCTGTCGAGGTATCTGTCATGACAACGATATCCTCAACAAAATCCGTTCTATTCAGCGAGGACCTGTTCTATTGTCCCGTCCACTACGTAGTTGAACAACACCGGCAGCGTTCAGGGGGAACACGTCCCAACACCCAACGACCGGTTACAGACGTGAGGGGGTTCGAACCCACGACGTATACGCATCCACCTTTGTTCTCGGCATTCATATTGACCAAATGAGACCGCGAGAAACATCACATAAAACGGAGTCTGGGTATTAAATCGATAAACACTGTCCCGGAGAAATTCTCTCACTGTCTTAACATAAAGCATCCAAGGTAAGACAATAATTTGACAAAAGATTATTGGCCGCCATTAAATCCCACGTGGAAATTAAATTCGTGTTTTATTATAAATTTTGTCAATAATAAATTGCCAAATTTATTCCCTTGCTCCTATTGGACAGTAAAGGACCAATAGAATCTATCGGTCGATCGACCGCGCGTTCCAATTGTGAATCCTACATTAAAAATTAAATTTCTCAGCCGATCCTCTTATCCCCATTGGACGGGAAAGTTACAATTATTAACCAATAAAATGTATTCACCATAGGAGAAGTTCGCGATGTAAACTTTTTTTAGAGCCTGTGAATCTTTATAAAAATGTCTCCGTTGATCATTTTCACAATATCCGAAAATAAATAGTCAGTCAGATTTGCTGGTCGATCGAAAATTACAATTCCCAGACAGTTTCAGGTCAGCTATGCGAAGGAGTCTTGGTCTAAGAACGATCTCGCCTTTTGACAGAAGTGAGATGATAATCGTAAAAATAATTGTAAAGTATTTATTGAGGTCACGAGGACCAGGACGTTCATCATAAAACCAGACAGTATAAAAAGTACTCTATTTGAAAATTGCCTTTTAGTTCCTGCTCCTGGTGAAACTAAAATTCGGGACAATTACGGAATGACTGAATTGCGATATGCCGCCGTTCTCGTGGGCATTGAACGGTATAGCCTACGCATTGGTCGAAGAGATTTATCATTCAGATAAACATGGGATAGAGGGGATGGGAGGGGTCACTTAAAATACGAGCAGCGATTAGTGAACAACAATTGAAGTGGCGTTGAACTATGATTTCTTGAATGGAGAGCATAGGCAGACCACTAGAAAACGAGATTATTTTAAAAGGACTACGAAGGGTTGTAAAGTCAGAACATTTAAGGCCGGGGAAAATTGCTGGGGAACAATATACAATAAGGGTAATTATACAGGCATGGACAAAGGTTTTTATGCGTCTACAACTTAAACCCAGTCTCCTGAACCGGCGAACTATGAAACAGATTCGACGGCATTTACCGAAGACGGCATTCACATGATCACTCCATGATAACCGACTGTTAAAAATAACGCCGAGGAATTTAGATTTTGAGCTCGAGGCGAAATTATGGAGTGTGAACATCTAATTTCAAGGAAAAGTAATGGTGATGCATTTTTATGCATTAAACAAGACGATTCCCCGAAGACCACTCGAGTACCTCAGTGACTGCCTGCCCGAGCTGTTGAGAATCACCATCCGTCTTGCATGCATGGCATAAAGTAAAGGCATCCGCGTATTTTATTGGTGTCACGTCGTTAAGGGACCGAAGGCTAGGCGTCTAATAGTTAAAAAAAGGATGTAGACAGCACTGCGCTTTATTGGCTAGTCGAACCAGCACAGAGTCGCTTGCGTGTTCTCCTATTTTTAATAAATTATTATTTTAATTCGGCATTTGTTTTAATGTGCTCTATAGGAAATGTAGACGCGTCGTCAGCCATTTCCCTGGAATCTTTCATCAATTATAGCGGAGACGGTGAGTGTTTTTTTACTGTTTGTTGACGATTTAGTGTTTGTGCTGGTTTTACGAATTTGGGACACGTTTTCCAGGTAATTCAATCCATCCGAATAGCAGTCCCCGTGATCGTTTGCTGATGTCTCCACTGAAGAGCCCAGACAGCTTTAATCGGTTCCTGTCTGTCGACGAGGGTACGCCTTTATTGTTTTTGTTGTCTGGCATGGCCTTGGGAGGCTTCGTCGGTAAAAAACAAACCTCAATGTTTTCCGTTTCCATGGCACCTTACAATTCGGCGCCATCTTTACTTATTCGTTAGGCCTGCTCTGATTTGAGGACAGCTTCCAAATTTATCTAATCTCCCGCCATCTCTCAATCTTCTAAATTCTTGTTCGTTCCATTTCCTCCCAAGAACCAAAAACGCAATTTAGTGACTCTCAAATCCCCACACACCACTCACGAACCGGAAGTCGTCAATTTTACAATCTTACTCCTCCATTTAATGCCAGCGCGTTTGGTGAACTTATTGAAGGACGTCGTGTGTCCAATTAGTCTTATACTAAGTCCATTATTTTCCGTTTGAAGCTTATCTGTCTTGCGTCTGAGCACTTAATAATTAATTATTAATTCTCTCGTCGGAAACATCTTGCGCATCGGCGCCAGTGGCCTTTTTTAGACATTGCAACTCAAGCATTCAAACATTTTCGGAATTTAACAGACTCCTTTCCTCCGAATTCTCCAGCGGTCTTCGAATTAGATAAAAAATTCCTATCACCGTTTCCGTTTAGCAGTCTGCTAGAATTGCCACTGGAGGGGTCTCCCGGGTTGGGAATTCTGAGAATAAAAAATAACGATTGAGTGTATTTGGCATTTTGGTTGTTTTCTCATTGATTGCCATCTAGTCAGCTCCTCCTCCTAGAACGCCGTCACCGGTACAACATGACCTCTATTACCAGTTATCGCTAAAATCTTCGCCTTTCTCTCCTCCTCCTCCTCCTCCTCCTCCTCCTCCTCCTCCTCCTCCTCCTCCTCCTCCTCCTCCTCCTCCTCCTCCTCCTCCTCCTCCTCCTCCTCCTCCTCCCTCCTCCTCCTCCTCCTCCTCCTCCTCCTCCTCCTACTAGAACGCCGTCACCAGTACAACATTACAAAACCACTAAAAGCATAGCTCATCATTCTAGCAAACAATTCACACCATTTTGAAGACCACAGACAGAGAGGAACCTAAATCGGCGTCTTCGGTTGCTCCTCGAATTTACTCCTCGTTGAATTTCACGTCATTTAACAACTCAAATGATGTATGCATCCTCGTTAATTTTGTTTTCTGTTCAACGGTTTTCTGTCAGTCAGTCTGTCCACTCAGAAGCACAATAGCCATTAAATGTATTGAATTTTTTGGTTGTCCCTTCCTTGACCGTTTTTACAACTCTCTCTCTTAATGGATTGGGAATTGGTCGAACACGCTTGGGAATAATGTTGACGATTCGGGCTTCGGATCACGAGACGAACGCCTCGAACCTCGCGGTGTCTTGTGGGTTCCTAGGAAGTCCATGTTGTCCACCGTCGAGAGTATGAACCGCATTTACGAATGTCTCCCCGAGAGGTTTCTTGGGAGTTTTGTACAGGTGGAATCTTGACAGGAACTTTACACCGATTCCGACAGGAATTAGCTCATTAAAACAAGGAATTACCATTAAGACGAGAAGGTGATATGTAACAGTAAACAAAACGATTTATAGCAAACAATGGTTTTGTAGGATTTATCTAAATGCTTCAAACAGAATCAACATTACTAATGACCGCGATACTACTTACCACGTTTAAGCGCCCGACCAAGAGTTATCGCTTTCGTGTGGCTCGTGTTTTAAGGCCGATATTTGCGCAATTTTTCAGGGGCCTCGGGAATTTCCGGCGAAGAGAGCTTCGGACTTCTCAGGCGTGAGTTTAAAATTTCATAAAACCCAAATTCCTCGTTGACTTTTCTTGTCGTTGACATTTCTACGTCGATGCTGACCCAATCGCAGTCTTTTTAGGATCCCACGAACTGCGTCACCAGCGTCCACGTGATAAATGCCCCCCTTTTGACCAAGGGTGACGTCGTAATCGCCGCTAGGCTACCCTTTCTACGATCGATTGCCGTTTAAAAGAATGATATGGGTGACGTAGCGTGGGTGTTGAGGGCTTCACTTCTGGGGATGTTGAATGAAGCAGTTTGATAAAGATTCTTCAGCGCCCCGGTCATTGTCGCCGGCTGGGGTTCATCGTGAGATCTGTCCTAGATCAGGTTTGGCAATCCGTGGCTGCGAAACGGCGCAACTCCGCGTCGAAAATTCCAGAAAGTAGGGAGTACTCGACCTCTGCTGTCGCCAAAGAATCTCACAAAGCGGACCAGTGTGGCCAGCCCTCGAACTTCTAAACAAGGCGTCGCTGGCTAGACACCGAGAGTCTGTCCACCCCTCCACAATGTCGTCGTCGGCTGTGGGTTGACCACGTCCAAACCTCGTCTTCGCCACCGTCACGATACCCAAGATGGCCGCCGTAAACCACGGACGTCTATTGGTGTAGCCATAGTGGATATTGGTGGTATGGTAGGCTGTAGTCGGTCTGCGTTGTACGCCGCGTGAACCTGGCCACGATTGGCAGTTGAAATTCTTGAAATAGCCTCTGGTTTGAGCATTTGGGTCGAAGATGCGGCTGGCATCAAATGCAGTTTTCCGTACTTTTTGTTTTTTCGATTGCAGTTGATAACGACGACAAGGGGACGGTGGATTCCTCGCTGGATTCCCAGATGCTGGTCACGCCTCCAACGCGAAATCCCCGCCAGCCGTGAACTCGTGTCAACTTTGGTGTATAAACCTGTTTATTTGTATGCAAACCAAACTCTCTCTCGCTTGAGTCTGAACAGCCTTCAAATGGTCTGATGCCTCGGGGTAGGATGGGGTGTAATCCAATCACATCTCGCCCTAAATGGCGCCCCTATTTTCACCCTAATCCAAGCGCCTAAGATGAAGAAGAAGATTGTCTCGACTTGATAGTTCCTCTGGTGGGGTGTCGACGCGTTTGACCATTCAAAGTCGTTCCGGCGATTGTGTAACCGCGCAAAGCAAAATACTGCAAACTTTTAGTCCCGGTTACCGTCAACATTTGGTGAGACGCAGTTTGATGAGTTCAGCTGTAAACCGTTCTCGAGGATAACTCAACGTCCTACGGGATTGTTTGGAAAAGCCGTTCCGAGTGGTCTGCCCGTGAATTGACTGAAATACGTGGACCAACGAGGAGCTTGTGTGAGCGTGGGCCTTACAAGACAGGCTAACCCAATCGGTAACTGGGGATGTAACATTTTCAAATTAAACGGTCCAAATAGAGTAGGAAACGCTGTAGGTACAAATGATTTATGTTGAAAACCGTTATATTTTATTATTGCGCTCCAATCACAAAACAGCTGTTGTCTGGAATCTAATAATATATAACTACAGGACAGCAACATCATATGCAATTGTCCAACTTTCTAGAAACCAGTTAGACGGGCAATCTAGAACAGGTACAAGACATACCGAAGCCTGAGTCGACGCATCTGATTGGCCCGGTGTACTTCGTGTAATTGCAAGCAAATTGCCAGGAGGTCTGTTGCGAAACGGCGGCTCCGCTCTGTCCTTCCACGCTGTGCGTGAAGTGCTCCCCACCCAATCAAAAGCCACGTGGGCGTAGGATACCCACGTCGACTCATCTTCACTTGCGTCAACCCTGCGCCGAAGGCGATCCGATCGGTTTAAGTGCGAAATCGGATTCCACAGCTTCTCCTTGAACCATTGTACGAGGTGTGGAAGGATTCCGAAGACCCCACCTACTCTTGGTCAAATGAAATATGTCAACCGATTCTACTATTCCGATTGGCCAGTAAACGACCAAAATTAGCAATTAATTATTGACAAAATTTATAATAATAATAACACGAATCTAATTTCCGCGCCTATGGGCATGGGATTTAATGGCGGATAATAAACGTTTGACAAATTATTATCTTGGGTCCTTTACGTTCAGGCAGCGAGAGAATTTCTCCGGGAATGTGATTATCGAGCGAATTCCTATTCCGATAGCGGCCAATGGTTCCGCCGGACCTGTGAAGTACAGACCTATCGCAAACTCATCTGTGTTGTTGAAAGTGATAGAGAACTACCTTATCTCGAAATTGGAGGACACGCTGAAAACTACTGATGACCCGTACCAGTTTCCTTATAAATCAAATAGAAGGACTCTGGACGCCGTGGTTACGTTTTCGCACACTCTTCACTTGATGCCGGAGCGAAAGCCGTCAAGGGAGTTTTCTTGGATTTCAACTCTGCTTTCAACACTATCTCACGCTCCTGCATTCTTTATAAACTATGTGAAGATGGCGTTGAAGGATGGTTGATTAATTGGCTTCAAAATTATTCCTCTAACCGACGCTTACGTGCTAGCGTCGGAAATAATGCCTCATCCTCCTTGCCAAATCATTTCGGTGTACTACAAGGCGCAGTGCTATCTCCATTCCTTTTTAAATATTACACGTCTAGCCTTCGGTCCCTTAATGACGTGACACTAATAAAATACGCGGATGACTTTATGCCATGCCTGCAAGACGAATGGTGATTCTCAACAGCTCGGGCTGGCAGTCACTGAGATACTCGAGTGGTTTTTAGAGTATTGTCGTGTTTAATGCATAATGACCCCTCCCATCCCCTCTATTCCAGTTTATTTGAATGTAAATCTCTTCGACCAATGCGTAGGCTATACCGTTCAATACCCACAAGAACGACGGCGGCATATCGCAATTCGGTCATTCCTTATTTGTCTTGATTATTGCCAGTTCTGTTCTGTTAACACTACCTGGATCTAGAGCAACAGAGAAATCACTTCGTCTAAATCCGTAAATTTGTATTAATGTTAGCGCGAAAACGGTACGAGTCAGGTGACCAATACCATTGTAACTAAATCTTAGCGCTTCAAACAAGATTTAGATGAATAAACTCCGCTGGGAATAAACGGTTCAATGACTTCGGCTCTTTGATGATGAGCGCTTTCGCGGTGCTATGGAGGTTATTACCAATAAAATGCAGTATTTGCATTGTCTTAGATAATTCAGTAGTCATTAGGTCGGATGGTTGCGTAAACCTAGAGACATTTAGCCAAACACCCTCCTCCTACACTTGTTCTATACCTACGCATCGTTGACTATGGAGACTTATTGATTTCTGAAACTGCGGCTTCTCAAAAGGGTGATAGAACATCCGGAATATTCTTCCGAACATTAAGGGTGATTTAATACCTTTGCCGTGGTTCAAACCTAGGGTCTTCTCCAAAGTTGAGAAGACTGAACCCGTCGACTGCTCCACGAATTGACTTCAGTTCAATCCAATGGACAGTGGAGACATTTACTGGACAGTCTTAGCTCACTACGCCGTCTGACGTGGCGGATAAATAAAACGATATGCTGTGTTTCAAATATACGCCCCCTTGGGTTGCTTGTTTTTTTAGAGTAAATTATCTCTGTTATCGGTCTCGCATTGGTTTCCGGTGTTTTCGTCGGTCGTTTCCTGTGGTTTGGAGCACCCAAATGCTGCCGTTCTCGTTTTCATATTGTTTGGCTGCTACACTTTATAGTTAACATATTTCTCTGCTTTCGAACATATATGTGGTGTTCGTAAATGGACAGTGGTGACATTTATATCCTCGGAACACTTGAAAAGGGTGATTAATAAATGAGAAAGCAATATATTTTCGTTTGGGCGCAAGGAATCAGCTTCATCTTCTACGACAAAGGAAGACTGACATCTTGTTTTGAAAGAATCCTCCACTTTTTTCGAAATAAGTCGATTTATCGTATTGGAACTATGGATAGTTCAGAATTGCACATTTCCATGCCTGAAAGTGCACTGGATTTTCAGATTGAATTGCATAAAGTTGCTCACTTAACCTCTCATACACCTCGTCCTACCCAATCTGATATTTCTTCTTATCGCCTCTTCCTCCTCCTCCTACTCAACCAACATCTTCCACTCCCCAATCCGAAACTCTTTCTCGTTCTGTTTCCTTTTCTGCCTCTCTGTTGTTTGCTCATTTTCATATCCGATCAAATCAGTCCGCTGTTCCGTGATTCACAAACCTTTGCGATCGGATTGTTGGGTGTTGCAGAATGTCCTGGAGGTGTTTCCGTGTTTAACAATTGGATCGATGGTCGTTCGAAATCCACCTTTCGTCAAATTCAATGATTTGATGCACGACCTGTGAAAGGACGCTCAGAATCACTAACTGTTGTGGTCGATCGTTTCTCCGTTCACTTTCTCTATTACACCCAGATTCTGCGAAACAGCAATCCGACCAGCTTCTAGACCGGACTCTATGATTGGAGCCCACAGTTGTCATCAATTCTGGATTATCAAAATAGTTCGGCGGACGCCCTGGAGACTACCCTATCAAATTCAAATGGAAAGGACAACGCAGTTTGAAACCAGTTTGGCACTTTTATTTCGAGCAGCTGTAGCGGTTTTGTCGCCCAGTTTGACTCCACACAAAGAGAAAAAAGACTTTTGAATGGCGCTTCGGATGAAAATGTTTTCGAGAACACAATATTCCACCAACACGCCACGCCCCCCAACCATTGGCTCGTTTCATTCTCCAACCACCCCCCTCCTCCACATCGTAGCAGGGATGATCCGTGCCAGCAGGCATCGAACATGTGCTCGTTTGGCCATGCCACTCCATCTGCTAGTCGCCGAGAGACGCAGCTGCCCAATGCCACCAAATTTTCACATCATCATCATCCTCATCATCACACAAAGCAGTCTGGGTGCGTCTGCGAAATTCAATTGTGGCAAATTGTCGACATTTGCCACAAACGCACTTCGTTTCCCCTGCCGTGCCTTCTCTCCTCTCAGCGTCCAACCAGATGGAAGCATCGCACTTATTAATGTGTCTCCGGAGTGCAATTTACTCGATTGCCCTCCTTTCACAAAGTCGTGTGATTGGACAAAAAAGTACAACCATTTCTAACGTTTATGACTACATGATGACGTGCGTGGGGAATGATACTTTCAATCGCTTGAATCGGAGCAAAATTTGCAGAATAAAAGCATCAACGTTCAAACTACCAAACGGTCTGTGGAAGGTCCAGTTTCACCGTTTCTGGTCCAATTGGAAATCAGGGCCGTTCGGGAAATTACTGTTATGCGATAGCCAGCTGTTCTTGTTTACTTATACTTATTTAAATTTGCCGGTTTATCCGCCACATACGAATTTTGGAAACGATCGCGAGCGGTTCAGTTGTTTGCGTCGTTAGTGCTGACGTTTGTCGCAGTTACGGAACTAAATCTTGAGAAAAAAGACAATTCGCGTTTTGTAAGACGCCTGAAATGGACAAATGGTTGATGTAAACGTCGTCATGTCTTTTTTTTATAATTTGGAACCTTTTTCGCCTCAATAATTGAGAAGGGCCAGACTGCAAGATGCCAGATAAGTTCTTTGGCTCCCAGAGTTTAATTAATTAACCTGCATTGTACCAAAAAACTCCCTTTTTTAAACACGTTAATTAATCTTCGTTTTTTAATGCTTAGCGTTTGACTATAGAAGTTTAATTGAAGTTCGCCTTAACCTTTTTTTATCCAATAATCACAATTCTTGTCATTGTCACAGAAACGATCATTTGAGATTACTGTCTCCTGTTTCACATGTTCTTGTGCTCGTCAGAATGATCAAATTACGATCTATGAATCGTTCTTTGGGGAAGTGATTCAGTAGAGACGGCCAAACAAGGTCTATGGATGATAAAGTATTGGATTGAGAACGTAGATAGGTCACTGAAACATGAAATCATTTTCAAAAATCTACGACCAAGTATACACTCTTATTTTTCCAGTAATAATATAATATATAGATTGGAAAGAACCTCCGGTGATGTTCAAACCGGAAATCGTAAATCTATTTTGCCTTCCAACTTGAAATTGTGACCGAGTAGCAGATTTAAAGTTGCCGTTGTCATTCGATTTATTTGTGAAAATTAATTGCAGAGTCTATTGAGGTCAACCTCGACGTAACGGGTGACCTTAAAATGTGAGGTTATTCAAGCACGACTACATCGCGTGATCTTAAAATATGTTTTAATCGGTTGCCGGAATTATATTCGGCGAAATTACCATTCCTTCTTATAAGGTTTCATTAATTCGCGGCAATTTCTTCGGTCGTGTGTTGGTACGGGATTAACAATTTGGCAAATCAATAATTTGCCGAATTACTTTAGCTTGGTGGCTTCCAAGACCAATCAAAATATGACCTAAGCGAATCGTATATTTGTATCAATTTGCTTGCACAGCTATCAATGCCATCCTCCTCCTCCTCCTCCTCCTCCTCATTATCGAACTCCTCTCCAGAGCCACATGTCTGTCCGAATTAGCACAGGTGTACGCAGACATTTAAAACAATAGCTTCATTTACCTATCCATAAATGACTTTGCATCGCATACCGACAATACCTCCTTTAAGTGGTAAACGTTAAACTCGTATGAAAAGGTTTTTTAAACTTTAACGTGTTCCAAAGACCCGGACAAATTCAATATCGAATGAAATAAACAACGAATGCGTTCAACTTCAATAATAAGAACCGACACACGCAAGTAATATAATCAGATGACTGATCGGTTTAACCTGTTTTGTGAGCTTTGTCCACGTATTTTTGAATTATCATCGCTTGGATGAGGTGAATTTGACAAAATAAGAGGATAATTGGATAATTTTAAACACGGTCAAATATTATGTCAACAACAATTCGATATTCATACGTAGTCAAGCACATACTGAAACATCATAGTTAATAAATACATTGGAAAGCAGAGGGTGGGATTTGATAAAATAGAGATCGACTTAGACGCTCGTCCTTTTTTGTTTTCACATTGTACCAAAAACAACAAAATTAAATCGATTGGAGGTGAGCGATGCAGCCAATCAAAGAATTCTTGGACAAATGGCGGAAGGGCAATGAGAATGAGAAATACGAGAGGAAATTTAATGTTCCAGAACCCGTCTCTGTCACTGCTCGTTTTCTCTGTTCATAGCGATGTCTTCACTAGAGGAAGGATGTGGGAGAGCGTCAATAAGCGTCGAATTTTCGTCCGGCTGTTCCAAACTACCGGGTTCCGATGTCCATAATGGGAGCTCTTCGAGACTACGTTGAGGGTCTCTAGATTTTTTACGGAAAAATAAACAAATTTACAAAAAATCTCGAAACCTTTCCATGAGTATTTCTAAGAAACCAATCAGAACACCTGAATCGTCCACATGCTGGCTTCCGATTCGCCCACACGCCCTATGACCAATGGGAAGCCTTCGAGGTGTTGTTAAGTGCACGAATTTCCAAAAACGGTCAAAAAAGGCTATGCGTGTTCATGGAATTAATTTAAATGATTTGAATGCCAGAGGACCGACAATCCATTGGGAAAACAATAGTTAACTCACTTTTTGTTCGTAGTTATCACCACTGTAGGGAAAAGAAGTCGGTTAGGTTGCGGAGAATGCCGACAATGAAAAAGGTCAACGAATGTGACAACACCGACACAGTAGACGAACAGCAAATATACCGATTACTACGATAGCGATCACAGCCAGCAGCCCAAATAAAACGATCAGAAGCTGGAAAAAAATTAAACATCGCATTAGAGTCATAAAAAATAAGTCGATTGTGGTTTTCGTCATGTAGACATAATCGGACAAAGGCACCTTTGTTCTCATTGGTTGCAACAGACATTGCAACAATATTATATATACCAAAAGTACTTTGTCAGCCACATGTTTGAGAAATCTCTAGTTTTAATTAGAGGTACACTTTATGAATGAGAAACAAATTAATAATGCAAAATCAAAAATATCAGATTGTGGAATATTTTGATGGATTTATTGATAAAAGATTGGCAATGACAGAGGTCGGACGTTTTCTGCAAGTCTTCACAAGGTTATCGAACGTTGTTGCTGGCATTTGGGTCAATTCCCTTAGTGTAGATTTCCTCTAGAGCTATGCAACTCATACATTGCATCTGCAATGCCTTTGCTGGTGGAAGGAGGTTTGCCCTCAAACTCTCACGATACATGGTCCCAGTCCTTCGATGTAACACACCATGTCATACGTCTGCCTCTGCAGAATTTGAGTCCCCTGAGGTATAGTGTGTTGGTGATGGTAATCCTTGTTACTTTGGTCCCAGTTCCGTGTTTTTTGGGGATTTGTGTTCACCACAGTCGATTTCTTCACACCAAGCTGCTTACATTTTGCAGATTCAGTCTTACCAGCCGCGTGCAGGTGTAAAATTGTGTTCATAGTGTCCTTTGACAGCTCTTTGTTCTTCGAGCTTGCAAATTGAATGTTTGAAGATGTGGACAGGTGTCTTTTGCAGTGATAAGACGTTCAAACAAGTGCCATTAATGCACTACTTCCAACCAAGGCTGATCATTTTCCTCTGCTTATTTGCTTTTACGGACCATTGGAAGGACCTTAAAGATATGGCCTTCGTAGGTTGTCTTAGGTTGCGTCAACGAAGTAAGTAAGCTGTATCATTATCTTCTTCTTATTTTCCGAGAACCCGTTTGTTGATGGCTAACGTGATGACTAACGTTAATAATACGTCCGTGGTTGCAAGATCTCTTAATAACGCATAACATTGGTTGATTTAGACCGAATAGCGTTTACTCGAACCCGCTTTATTGATCTCCGAATAAGGAGAACGACAGCGTGACGAGAAGAATGAGATAAGCCAATTGGATTCTCTCAAATGTTGTCATTAATTATTTAAGTCAAGTCTGAACTATAGGCATTGAATCGCGTCGCCTTAATCATTGGCGCATATGAAATTCGGAAATTCAACTTTGCCGCGCATTACTAAGAGCAGGTAATAAAACAAGGCCACTATAACGCACTCTTTTCAAACTAAAAATCTCGCTGCCCCGGGAAGCTACCGACGCATTGGCGCGGCAACAGTTTGGAGTGAGGGTTACAGTAAGTAAATTAACACGGCTTTACGAGCAAATGCACGCCCCTTAACTACAAAACAAACCAACCTTGCAGTTTTTCCACCAGAAACGTCGCTTCAGCTTCCCAGCACTCGCCTCGAACTGAGAAGCCCCAGCTTGAAGAGCATCTTAAGAAAAACACAAAACACATTTATGTATTCCAATGCCGTCGCGCTGTGATTGGGCGATGCTAATTGACGTTGTTTCTGGCGAAATAATCGATAATTGAACCATTTCGATTTCAGGTTGTATAAAGCAGTTTAAAAATAAGTAGAAGTGAAATGTGGATCAACTAAAATAATTATTATCAAAACAAACAACTTGGATACTGTTAACAGCAATTTCAACCTAATCATCCAATCCTCTTCGGTCACCATTCTTTAGTCGATTGGTGTGAAATATGCAATTATTTTCCCAAATAACACCAACGCAGATTCCAGGGATTATTTGTAGAGATTCTGGGGAAATGTTCCACAGTTATCATAAGATGAGGATTAAGGGATTTAGTTTGTCAAAGATTAGAAACGGGCGCTAGCGTTCAAGACGAACTTTAAACGGTACATATTTACAATACGAGCGGGTATAACAAACGTTTCTTCTGAAGTTACCCAGTAGACCAATCGTAAACTCCTCTTTAACGTTCGAATACATTGAGAAGCACTAAACTTCCTAATTTTGATAAACGACATAGAAGAACTCAAAACCTGTGGCCACGTTCTCTCCCCCAACCATTCTTCACTCGATGCCGGAGCGAAAGCTGCTTGGCTTTTTCAAATAATTTAGTCTTTTAGTGCATTATCTAGGTACATCATACATCCCCATTTCCTAGACCCCCTAAATCCAGTCGGTCCCAATGTGGATCGCCGTTTAATTCCCGAAAGAAAAGCTGCATACCGCAATCCAGTCATTTACTCTCAGTCCAGATTAATAGTCACTTTAGAGCCGCTTTGTGAGTTTAGCTTTATAAATAATTTAGTAAAATTTAGATCCTCGAGACCTTCATTACTAATACGTAAAAATGCGACCCATCAAAGGTAGGAAAAAGCTCGGAAATTACCCGCTCGATCGTCCAACTGCGAGAGATTCTTGTCGCGTTCTAGAACCTTCTCAATATTGACGCGCATAATATCGACCACCTCGTTGACCTGGGCCTGGGTGCGTTGGAGACGCTTGTTGATTGTTTTCTCCGCCTTTTTCTCGGGCCGGGGTCGTTCAAGTGGCTCTTCTGGGTTCCTGGTATGATTGAAGATTATTTTTTTGTGGATCTAGTTTCGCGGTTTTGCTTCAAAATTCGTGACGTAATCTTCCCCGATACATTTCATCACAGGCAAATGCGCCTTAATTAAACACGACAACAATTAATTTACAGAGAAGCTATTGTATCGACTTCGCGCCAATAGGACGCCATCTTGCGTCAACCCCCAGTAGACGGGGTGGCCGTCCTCTATGACGGCGAAGACTGCTATCTGGTTCATCTAGAGTGAGACCACACACTCTCTCCTCCAATACAGGATGCATCAAACTGGATCAGAAAAGGATACAGCTGCCTTCATCTACAGTCGCCGAGACTTTAGTAACTTCCTCCCTTTCCAAAATCATGGACCAGCATCGTAGTTTTTCCGTTATAAAGACCCATCAAATTCTAAACCCGAGTCTAGATAAGCTCGCTATCTATTTTTAACTGTTTACCTCATTATATCCATTCCTTTCATTTCAATGCGTCTCCTAATTATGGCTGCCTGGGACGTGTATCCATGTTCTACGATTACCGTTACAAAAACGCCAGCGAAGGTCTAATATTTCTTAGGTCAGAACCCCACAATTGGATGAGCGTCACACTATAATGCTTGAATATAATTGACAGAGGTAATAAACATTCAGGCGATTTTGTGCTGCTCAATCTGTCATACCCAATAAGAAACATACAAACGCGATTAATTGACCAATAAACAACAGCGTCAATATTGATTGGTTGATGGACGAACACGACGCGCTATTGATTGGCTAAAGGATGACCAAAGAGAGAAAGAGCTGTAGGAGGCGATGTTGAATCTACGCCCTGGCAAAAAAACGCTTTATGTGCGCTATAATCTCCCAGTTGGGAAAAAATTACAATTTTTTTCAGCCAAAACTCTCCGTGATTATTGTGTCGAGAGCAATAGTCTACAGCAATTACTGTCTTTAGTGGCTCATGACGCAACTGTCGGTTGATAGGATAATTGGTATGTGAACGAGCGGCAGTCAATGCCCGCACCTTTGAACTTCATCGCTTTGAAGGGGATGAATTAACAACAATAGAAAGAACAACGTTTTACATATCTGTTAACCCGACACAAGCATTTTCGAAATCCTAATTCACCAGGTTTCAGTAACAATAACGAACTTGTTGCAATTTATATGCTTTTGTCGAAGCAACATATTTTGGAACAGCAATGACAATATTGTAATCTAATCAACCGAATAACAATTACCGGATAGACGTAAACAACACAGTTAAATTAATAAATGATCCCATTCAAGCGAAATGACAAGATTTCACCATAAAATACTCGGCAAGCCACGTAAAATAAAATACATAGAGCATTGTATCACATAAAGGTCGGTAATCTAAATTTACGAGGTCGATGAAAAACACTAGTTTAATAACTTTAAACGCGAAAATGTAGCATTATATTCATAAAAAAATCGAATTTCCTTTCACAAATGTTTACAATTTTAGATAAAATAAAAACGAGCATTTAAAAAAACAAAAACAATCTCGGAAGTGAATTTCCCGACGGATAGTTTTCTCGTCCGTAATTGTTCACCACGACAACGAGGCGACACAATGTGAATCACTTCTAAAATTATATCATTTTAACGCAACATTGTTATGAACATTTCCTAACGCCCACGCGGAAAAGATGAAAATGGATATTCAGAGAAAAACCCATTACATTTTAAGGGATCACCTGATGTATTCGGGCTTTAAATAACCTAACGCCGGGGTTGAAATCAATAGACTCTGCAATTAATTTGCACAAATAAATCGAATGACAATGCTACCCGGTCACTATTTCACTATTTCACGATTTGAACATCACCGGAGGTTCTTTCCAATGCACACGAATGATGTATATTATGGCTGGAAAAATAAAATTTCAACTTGGAAATGGGTTTCTTTAAAATAATTTCATTTTTTAGTGTCCTATCTACGTTCTCAATCCAATACTTTATAATCCATCGACCTAGTTTGGCCGTCACTACTGAATCACTTCCCCAAGGAAACGAAAGTTTTTTGGTAAAATGTTGATCAAGCAAGTAAGTGACATTTGAGAGCCGGAGGACTCATCTGACAATCTGGTCCTTCTCAATTATTGAGGCGAAAAAGGTTCCAAATTATAAAAAAAAGACATGACGACGTTTACATCAACCATTTGTCCATTTCAGGCGTCTTACAAAACGCGAATTGTCTTTTTTCTCAAGATTTAGTTCCGTAACTGCGGCAAACGTCAGCACTAACGACGCAAACAACTGAACCGCTCGCGATCGTTTCCAAAATTCGTATGTGGCGGATAAACCGGCAAATTTAAATAAGTATAAGTAAATAAGAACAGCTGGCTATCGCATAACAGTAATTTCCCGAACGGCCCTGATTTCCAATTGGACCAGAAACGGTGAAACTGGACCTTCCACAGACCGTTTGGTAGTTTGAACGTTGATGCTTTTATTCTGCAAATTTTGCTCCGATTCAAGCGATTGAAAGTATCATTCCCCACGCACGTCATCATGTAGTCATAAACGTTAGAAATGGTTGTACTTTTTTGTCCAATCACACGACTTTGTGAAAGGAGGGCAATCGAGTAAATTGCACTCCGGAGACACATTAATAAGTGCGATGCTTCCATCTGGTTGGACGCTGAGAGGAGAGAAGGCACGGCAGGGGAAACGAAGTGCGTTTGTGGCAAATGTCGACAATTTGCCACAATTGAATTTCGCAGACGCACCCAGACTGCTTTGTGTGATGATGAGGATGATGATGTGAAAATTTGGTGGCATTGGGCAGCTGCGTCTCTCGGCGACTAGCAGATGGAGTGGCATGGCCAAACGAGCACATGTTCGATGCCTTCTGGCACGGATCATCCCTGCTACGATGTGGAGGAGGGGGGGTAGGTTGGAGAATGAAACGAGCCAATGGTTGGGGGGCGTGGCGTGTTGGTGGAATATTGTGTTCTCGAAAACATTTTCATCCGAAGCGCCATTCAAAAGTCTTTTTTCTCTTTGTGTGGAGTCAAACTGGGCGACAAAACCGCTACAGCTGCTCGAAATAAAAGTGCCAAACTGGTTTCAAACTGCGTTGTCCTTTCCATTTGAATTTGATAGGGTAGTCTCCAGGGCGTCCGCCGAACTATTTTGATAATCCAGAAGTGATGACAACTGTGGGCTCCAATCATAGAGTCCGGTCTAGAAGCTGGTCGGATTGCTGTTTCGCAGAATCTGGGTGTAATAGAGAAAGTGAACGGAGAAACGATCGACCACAACAGTTAGTGATTCTGAGCGTCCTTTCACAGGTCGTGCATCAAATCATTGAATTTGACGAAAGGTGGATTTCGAACGACCATCGATCCAATTGTTAAACACGGAAACACCTCCAGGACATTCTGCAACACCCAACAATCCGATCGCAAAGGTTTGTGAATCACGGAACAGCGGACTGATTTGATCGATATGAAAATGAGCAAACAACAGAGAGGCAGAAAAGGAAACAGAACGAGAAAGAGTTTCGGATTGGGGAGTGGAAGATGTTGGTTGAGTAGGAGGAGGAGGAAGAGGCGATAAGAAGAAATATCAGATTGGGTAGGACGAGGTGTATGAGAGGTTAAGTGAGCAACTTTATGCAATTCAATCTGAAAATCCAGTGCACTTTCAGGCATGGAAATGTGCAATTCTGAACTATCCATAGTTCCAATACGATAAATCTACTTATTTCGAAAAAAGTGGAGGATTCTTTCAAAACAAGATGTCGGACTTCCTTTGTCGTAGAAGATGAAGCTGATTCCCTGCACCCGAATGTATTCAACATTTGTATTCTCATTTATTAATCACCCCTTTCAAGTGTTCCGAGGATATAAATGTCACCACTGTCCATTTAGGAACACCAAATATGCTCGAAATCAGAGAAATATATTAACTTTAGAGTCTAGCAGCCAAATAAAATGAAAAAGAGAACGGCAGCATTTGGGTGCGCCAAATAACAGGAAACGACCGACGAAAACACCGGAAACCAATGCGAGACCGATAACAGAGATAATTTACTCTAAAAAAACAAGCAACCCAAGGGGGCGTATATTTGAAACACAGCATATCGTTTTATTTATCCGCCACGTCAGACGGCGTAGTGAGCTAAGACTGTCCAGTAAATGTCTCCACTGTCCATTTGATTGAACTGAAGTCAATTCGTGGAGCAGTCGACGGGTTCAGTCTTCTCAACTTTGGAGAAGACCCTAGGTTTGAACCGCGGCAAAGGTTTAAATCACCCTTAATGTTCGGAAGAATATTCGGGATGTTCTATCACCCTTTTGAGAAGCCGCAGTTTCAGAAATCAATAAGTCTCCATAGTCAACGATGCGTAGGTATAGAACAAGTGTAGGAGGAGGGTGTTTGGCTAAATGTCTCTAGGTTTACGCAACCATCCGACCTAATGACTACTGAATTATCTAAGACAATGCAAATACTGCATTTTATTGGTAATAACCTCCATAGCACCGCGAAAGCGCTCATCATCAAAGAGCCGAAGTCATTGAACCGTTTATTCCCAGCGGAGTTTATTCATCCAAATCTTGTTTGAAGCGCTAAGATTTAGTTACAATGGTATTGGTCACCTGACTCGTACCGTTTTTTCGCTAACATTAATACAACTGCACGGTTTTAGACGAAGTGATTTCTCTGTTGCTCTAGATCCAGGTAGTGTCAACAGAACAGAACCGTCAATAATCAAGACAAATAAGGAATGACCGAATTGCGATATGCCGCCGTCGTTCTTGTGGGTATTGAACGGTATAGCCTACGCATTTGTCGAAGAGATTTATCTTGGATAGACTTGAAAATAGGGGATGGGAGGGGTCACTCAAAATACGAGCAGCGATTAGTGAAAAACAATTGAAGTGGCGTTGAGCGATGATTACTTGAATGGAGAGCATAGGTAGGCCACAAGAAAACGAGATTATTTTAAAAAGCCTTCACAGGGTTGTTTAGTCAGAACATTTAAGGCCGGGGAAAATTGCTGGGGGATAATATAGAATAAGGGGAATTATACAGGCACGGACAAAGGTTTTTATGCGTCTATAACGTAAACGATGTCTCCTGAAATGGCGAACTAAGAATCAGAACAATATTGTTACTTTAAAGTGTAGCAGCCAAATAAAATGCAAACGAGAACGGCAGCATTTGGGTGCGCCAAACCACAGGAAACGACCGACGAAAACACCGGAAACCAATGCGAGACCGATAACAGAGATAATTTACACTTAAAAAAACAAGCAACCCAAGGGGGCGTATATTTGGAACACAGCATGTTGTTTTATTTATCGGCCACGTCAGACGGCGTAGTGAGCTAAGACTGTCCAGTAAATGTCTCCACTGTCCATTGGATTGAACTGAAGTCAATTCGTGGAGCAGTTGACGAGCTCAGTCGTCTCAAGTTTGGAGAAGACCCCAGGTTCGAACGACAACAAAGGTTTAAATCACCCTTAAGGTTCGGAAGAATATTCTGGATGTTCTATCCACGTTTGAGAAGCTTCAGTTTCAGTCCCAAATGTCAGTTCTATTATATTTCAGAAATCACTTTATACGCACGCGATCAGATAACAAGCAGATTAGCTGCGTTATCGGAAAAAGAAAACAGTGGATAAATAGACTCAGAATCAACACATTATTTTGAACGAACTAGATGGTAAAATCAATGTATATTTGTATGAAACATTAAATCTCAGGGCTATGTGTTGGCCTACAAAAGTTAGTTTTAGAATAATTCGCAGTTTTTAAAATCGAAATGCTAGAGCGTAAATAAAAATATCCATGGGTCAAGTGATACACAATGATAAGTGCATATTGTTCGCTTTCAAATGCATAGTATCCTTAAATTAAAATTATTATTGGATCGGTGATGAACGTCACCGATAATTTTATATATTAATTAGCATATATTCAAGTCCTATGATTTGGGATGGTTCAAAACCCAACTGATTAAACCTATTAGAGAATACATCTTACATTTCTAGAATTCAAGTTGTTCGTCCACTTCCACAATGACCTTAACTTGTTTAAGGTCGAGCAATGGCCATTAACAGAAAGCGTTTAAACAAAACCATGTAGATGTATCTTAATTACAGAATTCGAAACAAGGTTGCCGTGATAATTCAAATTTTAATTAAGAACACAATTTCTGTATTATAATATATAAATAAAGAGAATTTCTCCAGAAAAACGTTCAAACATTCCTTTTTAAAAGAAATCGACGAAATTCCAATGTAGGGTAACTTTTAAGAAAAGCCCAATGGATTATAATGCTATAAGATGCAGTAAAGAAATAATATCTCGGGTATTTGATAAAGATCTCTACATGCAGCGAAATATTGAAGGGCTGTTTTGCGAATCGTCATCCCGATCAACAGAAGTACTCATTGACTGCCTGAAATGAGAAGGGCGTGCAAAGATGTTTCGAAAGAGTTACTATGCCGCCAGGGTAGGAAACAAATCTGGATGATTATAACAGCAAAAATGAATCAGCTTAATCAGATTTTTATTGGATGGACTGTTTAGATAAACTTAACCTGATGATCAACTATTCTGTTGCTTATGACATCCATAAGGCCCCTGGACCTTGATTCCGTGAATGATGGATTATTTTTAAATAAGCAGAACACTCAGATGTAACTCTGTTTGAATCTCTTAATTCCCTGTTTTCCTGTCCTGCTTCACCTTCTCTTGCTAAACTAAAAATCGGGAAAAATAAGGAATGACAGAATTGCGAAATGCAGCCGACTGATTAAAATAGCGCCGAGGAATTCAGATTTTGAGATTTCAGGTGTGGCGACAGCTGCTCTAAGGGAAACGTATTTTGTGATCTTTCATCTTTCTTCATTGAATATCCCTCGATCATGTAATTCGCAAGGTCGGCGGCGCTGAAAGGCCTAATACCCGACCGCTTTAGAATTCTGGTGGACTTTTAAATCTTCTCCCAAAAAGAGTTCTAGGGGTGCTTACTCAACTTGCTTACGCACCTTTTTCCTACTACTCACACCAACTATTTCATTTCCTAGTGCATAATCTCGGTCTTCAATCCAAGATAGATTCATTAATCGCCATCTTGCAATTAATTTTTACCGCATCATTTCACAAACATTAGGTCAGTCCAAATTATTTTGTCCCTGTTTATTTACTATCAAACGTAAACTTAACCGCCACATCGCGTAAAGTCCTTTTCGAACGACCGGATAAACATCCTTCGTTTCTCACGTTGAAATATTTATTAAGACATGACGCTTGAGTAGGCACCACCCTACAAACACACCCATACGCAAACTCACCGTAAACAAATGACTGTACGATCTATTATTGCTCTATGGCACACAATCGGTTTTCAATAGTCGTTAGTGGAGCGTTTTCCGCAGTTTTGAATTCCACAAAGTTGACCGTCTTCCACCACTAACGTATTTGGACGGACACTTTTACCTTAATTCAAGTCAGTCACAATGCAAATCTCGTTGATCAATGCGAAGGCAATTCCGTTAAAGTTACACAAGAACGACAGCATAGCGCCGGAACTAAAAGACAGTTATTGTGTATAAAAAAAGTGTATCAAGTTTGCTTTTTTTTCAAATTCAAAGTAAAACCCTATTCAAATGGAAAATCCTCATCATCATTACTATTTATAAATAATAAATGATGTATCACAAATGTTCATTTTGTGCACGTTTACAGATAGCGAATGCTGTGGTGAAAATTTCGATGACCTTTCGACAATTGCGCGCCGAATGTTGTCTCTCAAGGCTCAAATTGTTGTACGGTTATTTGAATTAACTCTATATGTTTGAGGCGTTAAATCCGGCGATTTTGGCGGTCAAATTGTGTCCGAATTTCGTGAGATTATTCTTCCTTGGAATTTCGTTTGCAATAAAAAACGTTACCTGTGCTGAATTCCGCACCATTTTGTTGTAAACATTCACAACATCACCAATAGGCCAGCAAAACGTTGTTAACATATCGCGATATCGTAGTAAATTTCTGGGTAAGCAAGTGAAGATTTTAAAGTGGTATTTTTATGTCTTGAACCGAGCCGGCCGACTCCAACTTTTCGATTGATCTTACTATTTCGAGTTCTTTTGGACGATTATAACGACCGATATATCCCAAATTTTACGAAATGAGTTTTCGCAGATCCGCCATTTTGATAATATTTATCCGTCTCTCAAACCAAATAAAATTCATTTTAGTACATTATGCGCATTTTAACTGATAGATGTAAAAAGAGGGCTTTCAAACTCTGACAGCTGTAAGAAAGAAACGATGCTTTACGAAAAACACGAAAAACAAGAATTTTACTGTCAGGACTCGCCTGCAGCGGGCGCTAAGCATCGCGCCTTGTCGGCGTTTTCGGCCCAGGTCGGGCCCTAACTATTGTTTGAATAATAAACAATATTATTCATTCCCGACCTTCGTCTTTGGCCATCGTGCTATTCTGATTTTTGGCCACGAAGTCTTCGAATTACCATACACGCATCACATAATTTGATAGTCGTATATAAGATGTTATTGTTGAATGCAATATTTAAAGACCGGTTACTATTTTAGGAGCCGAGAATGATAGGCGCGCGTTTTGGATAGGGCCTTTCAATGGCCGCCATTTCCCATTTGCCAAACTTTTATACTTCGGAGGTTAAATTGGCCTTTCTTGCAATTTACCCTGATGTTACTTCTTTTATTCTTCTTAACTTATTCTGCATTTTCTACGTATAATCGTCACTTCCTGTAACATTTTTGTTTATTTCAAATTTTAATGCTGAAAGTATTGGTCCTCGTGACCTTAATAAAGCGAATATTATTATTATTAATTATCATGCAGCATTATAGATTATATCACATTTTTATGCTAAAGGTTTTGGTCTACGCGACCTTAATGAACCAATTACCATTAGCATTAATATAATTATTCTACAGCGTCTGATGATTATTCGACCAAACTTTGTGCATTCGATAAAGAGGCCTTTAATACGTTGATAAAACGTCCCTTAATTGGTAGAATTGCTACGTTGGATCGCCTTCACGAGGAGAAATAGGCCAATTTAGTTACACTGTTGAATAAAACGCATTTATGCGAATAATTAGCTAGGGTGGATTCTGTTAGTAAAGATTGATTGCAAAGAGAAAACGGCGCTTCTTTTAAGACGTTAAGTCGGCGCTCGCGCGTTCACAGGCGGAAATCGGTTCTTGTGTGTTAAAACAAAAAAGGGCGTTTAAGGTCACTACAAAGTCACTCAAGGGCCTTCAGGTTTCGTGATAAACATCAATACTTTACGGATAAGCCCTACACCCGTTGTTCGTGGTTTGACGTGTGACATCTGCCTGGCTCAGGGATTGCGTCGTAAAACGATATTTATTTATCCAGTTACGACACTTAATTAAGCGCCTCCATAAATCACACCCACAAACAAAAGGACCGTAAACAAAAGATAGCATGGTTATTGTTATTCTAGTACACTAAATCGACGTGGAATCATCTCCGCTGTTGTTAATCACACAATCGTTGCCGTCTTCCAGTGAACCGATGAGTAGTGCTTCGAGAGAATTGAATAAAGATGCTTAGCGTGTTCTTTGTCTCTCGTTTCAGCGTCCACTCTGACCTTGACCATGAAGACGTCTGATCCAACCCAACAGCGTTTGTGGAATACTTCGCGGATGCTAACGCAACAAGAAAACAATAGAACAAAATCAGCAGATGATTGTTCTGATCCAGCTCTTGGTGTACATCTTTAAGGGTGTAAGCAATGTCACAACAAAATAATCCTTTTCAATGCTTCAATAAAGGCATCAACTATTTTAGATGCAACTTTCGTGTTAATTCATTGGTATAATTTCGAATTGAATAGCAGTCTCGTTAGCACAGCCCTTATCTCACACAACGGGCGCCTCACGAACAGTTTCCATCGAAGAATCGCTTGATGGAATACAGAGCCCGAAGTTGATCGCCGCTACATAGAAATAGACCAATATGTTCAGCCGCCCTACCTGGGACTACGCATTTGGCAAAAGCTGTATGGGACAGGATTGCACTAACCAAACACCGGCGTCTCTGATAATGGTGAGAAGCTCAGCGATTCCGCCGACGCGATCCGAAATTGTAAGAGAAATGCTGATGATTCGGCTTTCTAGAGCCAATGCCCGATCGAGCACTTTCGTCAGCAGGAGAGCGTCGATGTTTCCACCACCAAGAACGCACACGACCCTAGAACAACCCAACGAGGTCAGTTTAAATAGGTGAAACTTGAGCGGTTTTTTGTTGTTTAAGTGCGCTCACGTTTTGCCCGCCAATTCGGGGAAGCATCCGGCCAAAATGGCCCCGTATGCTACGGCCCCAGCGCCTTCAACAACCGCTTTCTCCGCTTCCAGAATCTTCAAAATGCCCATGAATGCAAAACTCTCGTCTATGGCAACCATGCGATCGATGTGATTTTTGCAGGTCTCAAAGGCATTAATCCCAACCTCTGGTACGAGAAGACCTGAAACAGATGGTGGGTTAAAATACCTGCAATAGGAAAACATGCCAGATGTATCCGATTTTGCGCGTGAATATTTAGCTGATAATGTTTTCCCAACAATAGAAAGCCATCAAAAGACAAATGAGCAGCCTCATTCGTCACGTTCTAATCGGGCCGGGTCGTTGCTACGTGCTTTAAATCGATTGGTGGATTGTTTTGGACACCTATTTCATGTGCCAAACAGATTTTTAAGCATTTTGGATCTTATTGAAAATGCGAAAACCCGGCAGAAAATATTGGCCGCCTTCGAAAATATGATAAGAGTAAAAATTGAAATTCACCATCAGCGACCGTGTTTTCACAGGGCGTGTAGGCTGGCTTTCCTTCGCGTATTGCGTGCGCAAATGAGGGGCATTGATCCGATTCGACACCCTACAAATGCAACCCCAGCGGTCAGTCGTGGACATGAGGGACGACAGGCGCGTGGGTTTTCAACTTTATCCCCGAGGTAATCGCGTTGAACAAATACTAGAAGCATCACCAAGCAAAGCTCACTACTCCGACCTCTCTACACCCCATAGTCATTTCTCGACCTGGGATGTTTAAACCTTTCCGTGGATTCAGCCAGCGATACTGTGATATTTAGCCTCCGAATACAGCAATTGAGCCACTCTCTTTCAATATGGACCAACAGGGGAAGACAAGCCAGATTATAACCTTAGCCCCATTCTGTCGTAAAGAAGTAAGTGATTTCTTGAGACTCACGTATATCTTGACATGTGGTTTCAAAGTTTTCACAGCCAATGCAATTCCTGCAATCAGACCACCGCCTCCCACGGGCACAACAATAGCATCGACGTTGGGGACCTGCTCGAGAATCTCCAATCCAATAGTCCCCTGACCAGCAATAATACTCGGATGGTCGTAGCTAAAACAGTCGTATAGGCGAAATAATAATAATAATAATTGTAGTCATTTTATTGAGGTCACGAGGACCAAACTTCACGATAGCTTACCCGTTAATGTACAATTTGCCGGTTTCTTTTGCGATTTTGAGAGCCAGACGACGCGCCTTTATGGGGTAACTACATTAAAGCAATTCTAACCTACCTCTGCAATCGAGTTGCCCTTAAGGATCAAGCTGGCGCCGAAATTCCTGCAGGATTTGACCTTGGGGAGAGGGGCTCTGGAGGGCATGACGACAGTCACGTCGCTTCCGCTCTTCAGACCGTGGTAGGACATGGCGGCTGCATGGTTTCCCGAGCTAGCCGCGATTACGCCCCTTTCCTTCTCTTTCTGCAACAGCCAATATGTGGAATTGAAGTAAAATGGTCAGAAGGAACCCGAATCTGCTTCTCTCACATCATTTCGAGTCGATTTCGACATTAGGTGACTCCATTAGCTTATGTACTGCTGCTTCGTAAACATATGAAAAAACACTTGGACGGAGAATACCTCAATATGAAAAACCGGGTTATAAAAATACTGTCGGGGCTACGAAAGTTTATTGAAGGCTGGCTAATCTTGATACTAATTGATGTTGCTTAGATTATTGATTTTATGATATAATTAGACGAACTAACCTCGCTCAAACCCCACAAAGCGTTGCATGCTCCGCGATCCTTAAAACTAGAAAAACGAGAGGTTTGAAGAGGAATTTGGTAGCATGCCTGCCAGTTCGCTGTTCGAATTCTTTCTTGAAGAAAAGGTTAATGCCGCATTCGTGCGAAAGTTGCGATTTCTTAAAAGAATAACCGTTGGAACTATGATTGTCAAATTTACCTCGCAACGAGTGTTCTTGATTTTCCCCTGGACACGAGCCGCAGCTTCCTGAACCAGACTAAAACTCACCGCAACAGGGTTGGAGGGGTCGCATGCAACGTCAAATAGGTCCGGGTCAGTTTCCAAGGGGATTTCATAATCTTATCGTAATCAAATAAATAATTATTTACCAGCTCCGTCGGTCATGACGATTTACTATGGATCACAAAGGCGGTTTCGCTATTTATAGGCAACGCCAGCCAATCATAAATTGAATGAAGTATTTCGCCAATATAGCCGTGTTAGATAACGGTGGACGTTGCTTAGCTGCTTTCCAATAGGTCCATGGTGTCGTAACTGTTGTTGCAGTTGCAGTATTTAGCTAGGGAAGCAGTGTTAAACTTTGGAGTAACAAAAGGAACACCAGTATCATAACTTATGGGGCAAGTAGTTTTCGAAGTGCTAGGAATTGAGACACCAGCAGCAAAATCAGTTAAAAAATAGATTTCTTCAAGAGGGTTTAGGAATCTAAATAAGTGTATTTAGAATAAAGTGTGTTAACCCGGTTGTTTAACTTCGTGGTCTCCGCAAACAATGCAAGCAAATTATTAGTAAATTGCTTTATAAGGAATAATAACAAAAATCGCTAAAATTCAGATTTCAAATGTTTGTTCGCTTATTTATTAGCGTTATGAGGAAAGTTTGTGTCCTCGTGACCCGAATAGAGCGATTACAATTATTTTAAAATCCGCATTAGTGTGTCCTGCTAGATCTATTGTCAGAGTATATTACTTAAATCGCATATTAAGCTATGATTTGCCATAGACTTTTAATTGAAAATTTGTTGTATCTATTTCAATCAAATTTTATTTTTTCAAAGAACCCGCTTACTTAAAGTCGTTCTCAATCCATGCATTATAAGCCAATACAGAGCCTAAAAAGACTTTACAAATCTTTCTGATAGGCGTCGTTGGGTTGCCCATGGATTCAGGTGAGCTTGCCAACCAAATCCCCCAGAACAGACTTACTAATCCGTATTTGGAAAATTTAACCTCAACTTCAAATTGGGTAGCAGTCGGGCAGACATTCTGGAAATTATATCCTGCCAGCAATTTGTTTTTTTCTGTTATGGCATATAATGCAGTGGCTCTTTTTAATGTATGATAAACATTAGATTGAACAGATGTTCGCATACGACTATTAAGAATTTTGAATAACACTAAAGAAGACAGGAAATCCACACTGTATTTAGTAAATGGGCGAATATTCTTTCAGAAATAAAAGCAAACGCCTTATCTTATACACTAGAGGAGGCATGCTGCCATTGAAATTTTTTACTTAAATTATTAATATAAACCTTTAATCTTCGTTTTTCTTAACCAAAGACGGCGTCTGAACGCAAAATAATTAACCTTGCCATGCCAATAAATCGTTTATATTCGTTTTCTTTTGGCCGTCGTCTTAAATTAGTGTGCCTCTTAGCAAATAATTTTTTAGTTTTTGATCTTTTTCGTCAATAGATATCTACTTGGAATGGTTATCGTCACTCATTGCAACTTAATAATATAAAATAACAAAATATTCAACGGTTAATCGCTAAATAGTCATGAAAATAGATAATGTTGACCCCTATGAATCAAGCGAACTGCAGTCGATTTCGCAGCTAGATGTCGTCTATGTCGAATCCGATCTGAATAAAGGTTTTTTCTTTCAATTTACTTCTTACATTGCCTTAGGCGTTCGAGCTCAGTTAGAAAAATCTCTTGCTCGATCAAACAAAGCATTTGAAAAATTGCAAAAAAATCTCCAGAACATTCAAGAGGACATAAGGTACATTATTATATTTGTTCAACAAAGCTTCAAGCTATGCTAAATCAGAAATATCACAATTGGAGGTTGTGTTGGATGGCCTATTAACAAACTTTCAAAGTGGTAAAAAGTCGACCGAGCGCCAAATAAGGCGACTTGAGAGTCAGATCGAAGTGAAGGTATTGTTGTCAACCAATCAAATAATAGCTATGTTCCCTAGATGAAGCTTTTGGATGTATTACGAAAACGAGAAGAAGCTTCTCAGCGCTTGCTACGGGCCAACGAAGACCAGGGCCAACCATCGACATCTCCTCCTCCACTACCCATTTCCCAATCTAAACCCACTCCTCCGCTGCCTACGCGCAAAACTGCTATTAAACCAGCTTTTAAAAAGCGACGATTTATCCAGCAATTCGTAGAAACAGATGACGCAGATTTAAGGGGGTTCGTACGACGTGTGCGCACATTTGACAGGAGCGCGCTTTGCGATCGGTTATTGGAAGTCGAACAAAATGGGACCACAACGGAACTGCTGGAAGACCACATTATTGACGGGTCCCTGCGAGTGCCAGGGGAGATTTGGACTCGATTGTACGACTATCAGGGGGAAGGTGTGGCCTGGCTGTGGGGACTTCATCGGCACGGTGTTGGCGGCATTTTGGGCGATGAAATGGGCCTTGGCAAAACGATTCAGGCAAGTTATAAAAGGATTCTGTGAATTTGGACTTATTTATTTTTACTGAAAACAATCGCCCTACTAGCGGTTATAGTTCTAAGTCTTCTTATCTAATGTTTCCTTATAATGTACTCGTTTTTTTTTCAGGTGATTGCGTTTCTAGCTGCTCTTAGGCACTCACAGTTATCTACCAGTGGAGGTAGCTTCGAGGTAGCCGTCTCGCTGTCCAAACGATCCAAACAATCGTCGGAATCGAAAGGGTACGCGCTGTCCACACTTCATCCACCACCACACCTTTTACTCGCCCTCACCTCTATTTTAGTCCGTTCGCGCTCGGCCCCGTTTTGATTGTTTGTCCAGGCACGGTTCTCAAGCAATGGCTCGGCGAATTTCGGTCCTGGATACCCACCGCTCGCGTTGTCATTATTCATTCTAGCGGCTCCGGATACGCCGATATTGTAGGTCTCTTGCTTCTCCTCCTCCTCCTCCTCCTCCTCCTCCTCCTCCTCCTCCTCCTCCTCCTCCTCCTCCTCCTCCTCCTCCTCCTCCTCCTCCTCCTTCTCCTCCTCCTCCTCCTCCCAACCAACATCTTCCACTCCCCAATCCGAAACTCTTTCTCGTTCTTTTTTTTCCTTTATGCCTCTCTGTTGTTTGGTCATTTTCATATCGTGGATATCTCCTGCGCGAGGTTGAACCGGTTATTTAATGTCGGGAACTGTTCCCGCCAATGCGCGGCTATCAGAGGCCAAGCGGAGCAGAGGCGACGGCAAAGGCACCGATTTGAAAGGTTGTGGGACGTCGAACGCGCAGAAGAAGAAGTTTCAGAAGGGTTGACAGCTTGTCGGTGTTTGCACAGCGGCGTCTCATTTCGTCGTTGGAGAGTTGGTGAAGCCAGTCTGCTTTTGAGATTCGTCGTAGACATCGAATACGTCGAATACCTCCAGTCTCATTGGACGCGCAGCGGCGTCTTATTTGCAGCCGTTGGTTCGGATTGGACAGGAGTCAGCAACGGCAAAGAATAATAAAACCTCCTTGATACCCCCACCCCCATCAAAATCTAGAAGGAGTTTGTCCACACATTGCTCCAAGAGTCTGCAAACACCATCTTTTCGTACCTTCCTGCTAGCCCAAATTGTTAGAAAGCCTCTTCGAGACGTCGGGATTCGCTCTCACAACCTACGGCACATTGGCCCAGCACAAAGACCTCATCCTACCGTTGACCTGGCACTACCTTATTCTCGATGAAGGTCACAAGGTCAAGAACCCCGAAGCGGAGATCACGACAACCGTCAAACGGGTACGACCTCACCCCATTTCCATGACCCCGATTCCCCATAGATCATGACCCCGCACAAACTCATCGTCTCGGGCACTCCCATGCAGAATAACCTCAAGGAGCTCTGGTCAATCTTCGACTTTGTCTATCCCGGTAAATTGGGCGGTCTCTCCGATTTCATGATCAACTTCTCTGTGCCCATAACCCAGGGTGGTTACGCCAACGCAACGCCCCTGCAGGTATTCCGTTTTTTGATTGTTGTCCCTCTAAAATTACCCGTTGGGTCCATTTGTCTACTTAATTTGTAATGAGTACACACGCTCGGGTTCATTGGCTGGTAGAAATTCAAATCTTCCGCCCATCCATTGCACTTACCCCCGTGGAAATTTATTTTCGGAAAGTCGACTTAATTGGCGTTGATTCCCGTCCGTCCAATTTAGGCCCTCATATTAGTGTTGTTCTTTATTGACGTACATTTTCACACATACACTAAAGCAATTATTTAATTTTTTGCGAAAATCGATTTTTATTTCGAGGTGGAGACGGCGTATCGGTGTGCCTGCACGCTGAAGAACCTCCTCTCCCCCTACCTCCTAAGGCGCCTGAAATGCGAGGTGCGGCTTGCACTTCCAGAGAAGTCGGAGCAGGTTCTCTTCTGCCACCTGACGACCTATCAGCGCGCCATCTACGAGGAGTACCTGGGCTCGCGCGCCTGTCAGGAGATCCTCCAGGGTCGTGGACTCATATTCAAGGGGCTGATTCTCCTCAAGGCCCTCTGCAACCACCCGGACTTGGTGACTGGCGGGCCGCGACAGTTTGGCGTCCGTTTTGGGGAAGATGGCGAGGACGGGGGCTTTCTTTCGTCGAAGAGGAGGAGGAGGAGAGAGAAAGAGGAGGAGGCGGTTGAGGCCTGGCAGAAATTCGGTTGTTCCCGGAGGTCGGGGAAGCTAATGGTGACGCTGGATCTGTTGGCATTGTGGAGGGACCAGGAAAACAAAGTTCTACTATTTACACAGAGTAGGAAGGTGAGCGGGCTTAATAATAATAATAATAATAATTGTAGTCGCTTTATTGGGGTCACGAGGACCAAATCTTTCAGCAGTTTAAAGAGGCAGTATAATAAGTATTCGATGTGAAAACTGTCTTTTAGTTCCTTCTTTGGTGAAACTAAAATTCGGTACAAATAAGGAATGGCCGAGTTGCGATATGCCATCGTCGTTCTTGTGGGTATTGAACGGTATAGCCTACGCATTGGTCGAAGAGATTTACATTCAAATAAACTGGAATAGAGGGGATGGTAGAGCAGCGATTAGTGAACAACAATTGAAGTGGCGTTGAACGATGATTTCTTGAATGGAGAGCATAGGCAGACCACTAGAAAACGAGATAATTTTAAAAAGCCCTCGAAGGGTTAAAAAGACAGAACATCTAAGGCCGGGGAAAATTGCTGGGGAACAATATACAATAAGGGGAATTATACAGGCATGGATAAAGGTTTTTATATGGCCAGAGCTTGAACCAAGTCTCCTCGACCGGCGAACTAGGACGCAAAGGCCACTTCTCATTTCGTCCCAAGTCTTCCTCTTCCCATTGCGACGCTCTTCCAGTGGTGGATTTTACTAATTCAATCGAAGTTGAAAACTCATTGAAATCGACTCACAAGCCCTGACAGTTTGTGACTTTCTAGTAAACAAGATCGTAACTGGATCACATGACGCATGCAGTGGCGGATCTTGCCTAAGAAATGTTTGACCTTCGCTGGGGGTTTTGTCACGGTAAACGTATAGCAGAGACGAACGTTCCAGGTAGCCCCAATGGGAAAAAGATGCATTGCATGGAGGGAATGTGTGTATCAAAAGATGCATGGATATGCATGGATTGTGATGTTAGTGTGGGAACGAGAAAACGACGAATCTGGTCCATGACCTTGTAAAGGGTTGGGAAGTTGCTCGAGTCCTGTCGACAGCCGACGAAGGCAGATTGTCCAGCGTTGCACCATTCCTACTGGTCTTCTCGTCTTTCGCCGAACCGTCTATTCAAACTCTCGCACTTCCCTACCTACTCCGACTCCCCTACCCCCCTTCCCTACTTCATCTCCACTCTTTTCGAATTACCCTTCTCCTCTCAACTAACTCTGCATATCCTCCTCCTCCTCCCCTTCATCTTCATCTTCTAGATGCTTCGTCTACTCGAGAAGCACGTGATCCAACTTGGCTACTCTTACCTCCGTATGGACGGTACGACACCCACCGGAACGCGCCAGCTTCTCGTGGACCGTTTCAACGGCACCTCTCCACGCGACTGCTTCGTCTTCCTCCTGACAACGCGCGTCGGAGGCCTGGGAATCAACCTGACGGGCGCCAACCGAGTCCTCATCTACGACCCCGACTGGAACCCCTCCACGGACGCCCAAGCTAAGGAGCGCGCCTGGAGGATCGGCCAGTCTCGCGAAGTGGTCGTCTACAGACTCCTGACCAGTGGAACCATCGAGGAGAAGGTTTACCAGAGGTGGGTTCAGCTGGTCCCACCTCTGCTAGTTCTCCCGCCTATTTATTGATCGTGGTGCTGGGGTTTGGGAGTCAACCTTCGTTGACGTGTCTGTCACCACCGTGTTTCGCCGTCACCGTGCACGGGATTGGCGCAGTCAAAGCGGACGCATTCTGGCTTTTGAAGGTCAAGTAATGTCGATGTCAGTGACTGTTCTAGGTCACACCTCGTGATTGGCCTAACTCACACTTGCAGAGAAATGTTGATAGAGTGTGTTTGGTTGTGTGTGGAGCTGTTCCCGGGGAAGGATTCTGGCTACAGGAAAAGTTGCGCGTTTCTACGACGAATCTCAAGATGATGGGCCTGACTGTCTGGAGCTAGAACTGGGCCAAACCTGCTCCAGCCTCCTTTCGACATGCTTGCGCGGCTGCAATTCGCGACTCAGACGATTCATCCAATAGCAGGGTGGAGAGCTCGACTAACCACGCAAAACAGAGGCATCCTAGAGGAGGTTGATCAGAGAAGCGTGGAATCCAGCGTCGTTTACCAGCACGCATCGTTTCCCGATAGGGGTGTTCTGGACCGGGAGTCGTCTGACTTAACAGACCTTGCTGCCATAACAACGGCCACTTCGGGTGTGGGGTCCCCGATTGGCCAACGTTTTATCGCCCTCGTTATGCTCGATTGGTTACTTCTTCTTTGTCGAGGATGAACTGTCAGCTTCGTGGAAGTCGCAAACCATGGCGAGGCGATCGGAGGAGGAAGAGATTGTTGTTAATTTCTGGCTCCAGCTGAGCTCTATAGAGACGGATTCCAACTCCAGGCTTTCCATGTCGGCGTTGATGGTATCTACCCACGTTTTTAGTTGCCAAGGTGACGAAGAGAGGCACAGCTTCGAAGGTCCTTGTCCGGTCGACGTATTTCGTAGCTGAACCACCACCACAGCCAATGGCGCCCTAGAAGGATTGGCAGCTGCTCCGTGGTAGAATATTTTCAACCTCCTCCTTATTGTTGTTCATTACTTTTAGACAGATCTTTAAGCAGTTCCTCACGAACCGCGTGCTCAATAATCCCCGCCAACAGCGTTTCTTCAAAATCAACGACCTCCAAGATCTCTTTTCCCTTGGCGACGGTGATGTTTCGAAGCCCCCGGAACCAACCAATGGCAGCGAAGGTAGCTCTCGACGCTTCGAGTCAGTCTCCTTCTTCAAGAACCTCGGCGTCCCACGACACCTCATAACCCAACCAATCAACTTGGCGTCTTCCTCATCCCATTCGGACAACCGCTTCGATCGCCTATTCGCCCAAACCGATGTCAGGGTCAGCGATTCGGAGGAGGACTTTTCGGGGGAGACGGAGGTGTTTGGATCCCCCCTGAAGACGAAACCGACGAATGACGGCCTGCTGGAAGAGAGTTCGGAGCAGCGTGAGAAGAGGCTGCGTGAACAGGCGCGTCGTTTAAGTCAGAACTTAGTGGAGAAGTACAGCGGTTGTGGTGGTTGTGAGAGGCGCATGTCGCACAGGAAGAGAGGTACTCGGGTCGATGGGCGGAGGATACGGGGTGTGCTGAGTCGGTCGCGACACGACGAGGGGCATGGCAGTGAAGAGCTGCCCAAACTGGACCCATTCGTCACCTCTGTGCTCGGTGGTGGCTCCACGGACTCGCTTGCGGCGCGAATCCACGCCGGGCGCATGGAGGTCGACGACGAAGGCGTCGAGGCGGCCAAACTGGTGGCGGAGGCAGCGCTGGTGGCCATCAGAACCAAGAAGAAATCCCCGCCGAGACACGAGAAACCGCATCCGGACACGAGAAACCGCATCCGGGCGCAAGACGCGGCTCGGAGGCTGCGAAAACTGACGGTGGTGAATCACGACCGCCTGATGCGCGATTTCCTACTGTCTGCACAGTCCACAGATGCGTCCCTGGGGAAATTGCAGGCGTCTCGACTTGCCAGGAGTGTTGTCATCTGGTTGAATGCCCAGGCTCTGCGTGTGGGACGCCTGGAGGAAACGAACAGTCGGATAGAGGTTTCCGTGACAAGGGCTCGGCGGTTTGGTCTGATCAAAAACCGATTTTTGTGGTCGCCGCGAGAAGAGGATTGCCCTCTCTACCTCTCCCACATGCGCCAGGGCGCTACAACCTCCTCTTCAGAAGCCTCCGTCAACCTCCTCTACTCAGGCCACAATCGACTGAGCTCTTATCTGGTTCTAGAAGTCATCCGGCAACGTCGGAATAGTAGTCTCGATTTCCTCGGTATATCGATTTTCAAAAGTAGCGCGGAACAGTTCGACGCCTCGGCCAACAGAGAAGCGGCTCTTCGGCAGATGGCCCTGGAGCTTCTGCAGCTCTTCAAAGAAGACGCCTCCCCGTCAACATCTTCATCAGAAGTCGTGTTGACAACGACGACGTCAGTTCTGGTGGAAAGGTTTGCGGCGGTGTTGTCGAAGTCGACGGCGGAATCAGGTGGGATCGGTTTGAATGCGCGCCATTTTCGGGCACTTCTTCGCTCGTTGGCCTTCACGCCGACCAATCAGCAATCAGCATCCGCCAGCAGACGAGGGGACGTTGAACTATGGCAACTGAAGCCGGCGCTCGTCATGGTTGCGAGACGACTGGCACTGATGCCGGAGAGGTTTCACCCAGGAGATGGACAGCCCTAACTTGTATAGTCAGAACGCAGCGACTACGTCGATGTTTTTATGAAAAATAAAGCTTTTTGCCAGTCAGACCAAGCACTCTTCGCGTTGTGGGTTGATTATGTGACGCTGTTCCAATTGTGAGGTTCTGACCTAAGAAATATTAGACCTTCGCTGGGGGTTTTGTAACGGTAATCGTAGAACATGGATGCACATCCCAGACAGCCATAATGAGGAGACGCATTGAAATGAAAGGAATGGATATAATGTGGCAAACAGTTATAAATGGATGGCGAGGTTATCTAGACTCGGGTTTAGAATTTGATGGGTCTTTATAACGGAAAAACTACGATGCTGGTCCATGATTTTGGAAAGGGAGGAAGTTGCTAAGGTCTCAGGACTGTGGATGAAGGCAGCTGTATCCTTTTGTGATCCAGTGTGAGGCATCCTGTATTGGAGGGAGAGTGTTTGGTCTCACTCTAGATGAACCAGATTGCAGTCTTCGCCGTCATAGAAAACGGCCACCCCGTCTAATGGCGGTTGACACGAGAAGGCGTCCTATTGGCGCGCAGTTGACATTGGGTCTTTCATATCCCGCTCGATGTCCTGGTAAAACACCGGGGCGTTACAATTACGAGGTGTGTGCTTTTCAAGGACGTGGGTGGTGTTTGCAGTCATTGGCTGTTTCCCAAGGTTACGCGTGGAACAGAGAGGCGTTAAATGGCAGCAATGTTCGTTGTTGTTGGTGACCAGAGTCGATTCGGACTGTCACTTCACATTGTTGGCCAGAGCATACAGCTTCGACTATCTTCTCCTGTCAGAGGATGAGGCGGGAGATTCACGAGCGGCGATCCAAAAAAATGAGGGAACAGATAGCGGTCCATTAGACGTGCTGTTATAGGCGCTCCTAGTCTGTTTAACGGTGCTAATCCACGATTTCAATTGAGTCCGCTACGGTTGCGCTAACCTGTAAATAAGCTGTCTCTGGCAGGTAGAGTTATAAACAGTTGATAGTTTCTCCGCGTCTGAAAATCAACGTCGTATTGCGTCGTTGGGGAACTTTTCACGCTAGCCAGCTTTCAGGATTCGTCGCAGACAGCAGTAGTCACTGTAGTCATTCCCTCTCAACTACGTTTGTTATAAGGACATGGGTTGACATGGATTGAGCATTCGCTACAGCAAATGCGTACTAGAGGCAGCCACTTCCTCTAATATGCATTTATATAGATCCCATTTACTCTCCTTGTGCTACTGCAAAGGTTCAGTAGGGGTTACGAAAACTCAATGTTGCATAACAATTGGTTAAACCTTAGTGTCCAAACCGCCACTGTGAACTTATGAAAACAGGAACAAATGCATCCGCATATGCGACATCTTACTCATTTTCCGACACACATCTCTACATTTTAGGAGCAACATGTTGTTGTCAACTGACTCCATAGTAAACCTAAATCTATATAAATTTACTTGGTCGCCAATTTGACATGAAAACGGTTACTTAAGCGGAGGCTTTGTTGATTAAGCTGAAGGATAATTCTGGCCATCATGGTTGGAGCCAGGGCCAAAAACGCAGTACTCGGGACGGAAGACTCACAGACTGCTCTTATCCACCTTCGCGACAGCATCTTCAACATTTCCATCATTGCCGTTTACACCCCCACAATGGCCGCTGAAGCCGAGGCGATCGACGAATTCCCCGGAGGCAGTCAACCGAGTCTTCGATCCAGACATCCTTAGCAGAGGACTGGATTGTCCACACCGGCCCCTCGACCCTCCTTCCTTCTAAGAAAATTCGGAATCGGACAGCGATGCATAAATGTCGTACAACAAATGGCTTCTCGCAGTACAATAAGGCCGTCGAATCAAATACGCGCTGCCAGTGCCGCTAAAAAAATAATCTTATGTTGTACGCGCGAACAAGCCTGTTGGGTGAAGCGGAGATCTTAACTTCTTGCATTATATTGCGAATCGTGATGCCACAGTTCAAATCATGTGTACCTTAGTTATGGAAATAGAAATATTAAATTGAATAAGAATCTGCTCAATCCTGCCTATCCGCCAACGCGTAGCTAACATCAAATGACAATGTTCTCGCTCATCATTGTACATGACTCTCGTTCATGCATGCCAATTTATTCATATCAAAGTCCGCAATTTTTGTTCCCGACTAATAAAGGACCACTAAACAATTCAGATTGACCCCGTAGCCTGTCAAAGCGTTTTTCAATTATTTAATCGATTTAAATGTCACTTGAACACAGTCAACTTGACAAAGCGGACTCATGCTGCGTTCCTGGGTAATAAAGCAGCCGTTTAAACTCCCACTCAAACATTGTGCCGGTTTGATAGTCATTTTAATAAATTGTATTGAAATAATTTTAAGTTGAACACTGGCAATTTAGAATAACAGATACAAAATGCGGTCTCGACTAATAAAGCACACCTAAAAATTCGTATTGACCGCTTAGCCTTAATAATTTATATTAAGTCTTCTGTGATTTATAAAGATTATTAAATTCGCCCTCCAAATATTCGGTACTAGCAGGGTCGCCCTATAAACAATACCCTAATAGTGTTAAACAATTGTCTTGTTTCCAGCATCTCCGCGTTGAGGCCATTCAGTCAGTAATTAAGGTGGCAAGAGCGTAGTCACATTTCCTACCGCCTCGAAAGACGAATCCAGGACGCCCGGAGTTGATTCCAATAAGGGCTCTCTTCACTTGTCTCCCGATAGGCCTTGTACCTTGTACACAGTCGGCAAGTAAACATATTTAGTTGGTAGGTATTGTTTAGTGATTAAATGCCTGAGCGTCTGAATGTGGAGGTGTGAAAAGCGAAGTACGCGGGACATTTGACTTTGAGAGGATTATGTTTGGTGACAATGATATAAGATTATCCAGACCACGAACTCTCAATTCCCCGATCAGGTTCTATCGACGTCCAGTTACGCTTCTTCCATACTTGAGAGACTGTTTTGAGAGACGAAAACTCAATTGTGAATTTCTCGATAAGCCTTCTCCAGACAACAAAAAGGAAAAACACATATAAATCAATTTAATTTGTCCCTCATATAAGATCCCCCCACAAAAATTGATTTTTTGTACATATTTTTCTAGGGTAATTTTACGATTGACAATTCTGTCTTTTTTTCCGCAGACATAACGTCGTCTAAATTATTTCACACTCTCGTGAATAACCTCGTCTCATCCTTTCTCTATAGCGATCAATACCAAATTTCTCAAACTTGTTTAAAATTACCTGCTGTTAAAAAGTCGGGCATTTTAGACGTTCTAAAGAAAGAGCACTTCTTTTACATTTAAGTGTTAAGAAACATCACAGTTACCGTGCTGAATAGATTCACCCACAAGTACATAACCTCCGCTATCCATACGCTTTTTCAAACCTCCCAGGAGTTAAATATTTTAACCCGCGAACTGAGCGGCATTGCTACAGTTTCTAGAAACTCCCATTTACACTCCCGTCCAATGGAAGTTGCATCGTCGAAGAATTGATTTTCTAATAAAAAGAAGGGTTAAAGACTACAAGGATCCAAAACAAAGACACAATTAATTGATAATCCACCTCCCTTCAGCGTGTTCAGAGAAATGTGTTGGTCTGGATAAACTTGGTAGAATGCCCCACGTCCTTACTGGCTTCTTAAAAACATAACTTCAATCACAACCGACAATGATATGTCTGGCGAACAAATGCTGGTTTAAGAAAAAAGGCCAAGCGGTTCCTCAACGTAGCCTGTCAAAGCGTTTTTCAATTATTTAATCGATTTAAATGTCACTTGAACACAGTCAACTTGACAAAGCGGACTCATGCTGCGTTCCTGGGTAATAAAGCAGCCGTTTAAACTCCCACTCAAACATTGTGCCGGTTTGATAGTCATTTTAATATATTTTACTTAAATTATTTAAAGTTGAACACTGGCAATTTAGAATAACAGATACAAAATGCGGTCTCGACTAATAAAGCACACCTAAAAATTCGTATTGACCGCTTAGCCTTAATAATTTATATTAAGTCTTCTGTGATTTATAAAGATTATTAAAGTCGCCCTCCAAATATTCGGTACTAGCAGGGTCGCCCTATAAAGAATACCTTAATGGTGTGAAACAATTGTCTTGTTTCCAGCATCTCCGCGTTGAGGCCATTCAGTCAGTAATTAAGGTGGCACACTGAATGGTAAACTACACGGGGTGCTTCTCACACAATTAATTAATAACCAGGTCAAATTCATTGACTTGCTCCCCAGTTCTCCCTTAGTCACATTTCCTACCGCCTCGAAAGACGAATCCAGGACGCCCGGAGTTGATTCCAATAAGGGCTCTCTTCACTTGTCTCCCGATAGGCCTTGTACCTTGTACACAGTCGGCAAGTAAACATATTTAGTTGGTAGTAATTGTTAAGTGATTAAATGCCTGAGCGTCTGAATGTGCTGCCCAGCGAGACCAGAACCCAAGCCGTGAGAGTCTCCCCGTGTGAGCTTTCCCCTAACGACCACCCTCCGACCTAACGGCACTAAAGCGGCTGTGCCACAAGATATTCAAGGAGTTCCCCGAAGTGGCCAGAGGAACAGAAGCAATCTCGCCGCTATGATCTTCCCAAAACACCTGGGACCCAGGGGCGTCAGACAGACGATGCTTCCACTGCAACTGACGAGGCAACTTCCTCCAGCGATACTGCCACACGAGGCCGGACCCTAGGCCACGTAGGTCACCCCGCCTACCCATACCTGTTTACTCTGTAAGTCCTAGACCAGCTGACCCCTTAGTAATAATAGTAAGGGTAGGAAATAAAGAAGTGGACGGGCTCGTTGACTCGGGGTAAAGCCTGTCCCTATGCTCAATCCCCATCGCGACCTAAGCCAGCGGAAAACGCTCGATACGAATTTTCCTCCAAAGTTTGATCGGGCCTTCGCATAAGAGTTCTGAAGTCGCCACGATACGCTTCGCCCACGAGGGACGCCGGGCCTTAACGGTTTCCTAATGTTTGGGTTGGCCTATCTCGAGAGGAAGGAAAGAAGGATTTCTTAACATCTAAAACAAGTCGATACAACTGTGTGAACCGACTCTTTTTTTAATACGCAGCTTTTAAATAATCTGAACTGCTTCGAAACAGACTCATAACGTCTTGTTTACTGCACTTACTTAGAGTCTGATTCAAACAGATAAATTCTCATCGTCCTGTTTTATCCATCGCGATTTTTCTTTGTTTAACCGAATGAAACGCTGATTGGGCTGCCTGACTCATGCGTTAACGGATTTGATTCACTTTGCAATTGTAACAGCGAGCGATGCAGCCATTCGCGCAGCTGATTGGTTGCGCAGACGTGCATGTGCGCACCTGAGAACTGCGCACGCACGACTTTCAAACCCCCAAAACGCTATTTAATGCGTCCACTTTTGTAGCTCAAAACATTCAACGACTCAAAACAGCTTGACATGGCTGCTGTACAAAAGATCCTGGCAGTCAGGAACGCGAAAAAGAGCAAACGCCTCCTCGTCTACGGTCCGGCGAAAGGCGGTGGCAAATTGGCGTGTCTGACGACTTTGCCACAGTTCGAGGAAGACGGGCAAATGGACTTTCGTTTCCCGTTTCTCTCGGAGCGCAGCGTTGTCAGTCTCAACGGTGAGTCGTCTGTCGCGCGCGACCTTTTCGTTTTTTCTCACAAGCAAGAGAGGTCCCATCGCCGTTCTTTTGGTCTTTCAGGCAACGTCTACTGCATTGGTGGACAAAGGTCCGGCAAATCGGGTGCGTCGCCGACAGTCACGGTGATCGATGGCCGGACGGGACGCGTGACGCAGGCGCCACCACTCGAGACCCCTCGCATTTGGGCAGCTGTTGCCTCGTCTGCCAACGAACTGTTTGTCTGTGGCGGCAACGGAGGTGGAAGAGGAATAGGGGCGGGTTATCTGTCGAGCTGCGAGCGCTGGGTGGAAGGAAGGTGAGTTGCTTGTTGACGTGGCCTTGTTGTTTTCCGCAGTCAGCGTCTTCTTCCTCTTCTCTTTCGCCCACAGTCCATCCTGGCGACCGCTGCCACCACTCGAGCGGGCACGCAGCAACGCAGCCGCGATTGTCTTGTCTGGAGACGACGCCATTCTGCCAAACGCACCGCATCTCCTCTTGACTGGGGGGTCGAGTGGTGATAATTTCGGTGGTTTTTCTAGTGTCATGCCCGATGTGTCACTGCTGAGTCTTGGGGGAGACGGAGATCAGCCACGGTGGATCGACTTGGCGCCGATGCACCATGAGCGCTGGGACCACGGAATCGCCCTCTTCGCTGGGCGCATTCTCGTTGTGGCCGGTCTGTTATGCTACTCTGTAGAGATGTTTGCACCACCGCGGGAAGTCGGCGACCCCGGCCAGTGGAGTGACCTAAACTCAATCACTCTGACTTCCCCTCTCTTCCCACCGTACGTTGTTCGCCTCGCAGTCTACCAGAATCGGCTGCTCGCTTTCGGTATGTAGATGTCGTAATGGAAATTCTTATTATGTTAGTCATCTGCGAGACTCAATTCCTTCTTATTCACATTTAAGAACGACTTTACGGCGACGAATCACTAATAGAGGAATTCGTCGCCGACACAACCGGACAAACGGTCGACGAGGAGGTGAGATTTTTTCATGTTTCATGCGCTTCTATGTTTTTATGCGACTGACGCATTGGCGTTGCCGTGGCAACCGCGGTGTTCTAACTGAATGCGTTTCTGCTAACATTTTATCAACCCGCAGACAAAGATTCTCCTTTGATAGGTCCCTTGTGCTTCTTTGTAGGTTGATTTGACGCTGTTCACGTGGCGCCGCATTGCCGGTTGTCCGGATGCTCTCGAGGAAATTTATGACGCCGTCGTCGTTGACATCGGCACGGAACCCCCAAGATAACCCCGAATGATTTATTTTAGTGAATATATTGTTCAAACACATTCATTGTCAATCAATTGTTTTGCTTACTTTGGGATATTGGCATTAGTTGGACTTGTTTTGATTTATGGATTTTAAGGGAACGCAGGGTGGCCACATTAATGACTGAAAGTAATTACGCTGCCACAAAGGTGTCTGTGCGCAGTATGGTAGCCAACAGGGGGAAAAGGGTCTACAGTAGACGGGGAGGGGCAGAGGGTAACGGGAATGTACTGTCGAGGGGTTAGGGTAGGGGTGAGGGGGGCCTCAGCTCCGGGGTGGTAGCTGGAACGGGGATGGGCAAATACTGGGCCTCGTTCTGCATCTTGTCGCGATGCTCAAGCCCCTTGATCTTCGCCTGCATTAGCTTATTCTCCAGTTCGATGAATCGCGGAGAAGAAACGCCCCGACGTCTCGTTGTCGGCACCCTCTTGTTGGATCCCTTTCTCACTGCTCGGCGACTTGAATTGCTAGTGTCCATCCGGTTCGTAATTCCCTTAACGAAGGCGTATAGTCAGCAAAAATACAAGGCTGGTCTCACGCCCCGCTTTTCACACGAGGGTTCAGACAAGTCCCAGATTCCGCCCAGCTCCCTCCGGTATCGTTAAAACAAAATTCCATAGATCGATATTTAAGTGACAGTTACAAAAACCGACTCGAATTCGTCTAAAAGTTTATTAAAATGTTTAATTGTAATTAATTAAGGTGGTTTTCGCCTACAGTGTCCTTAGGAAGAGTGAATAGTTAATCGAAAGGGAAAGGCATTGGCTACATTCGACGAATTTTATTAAATATGAATGCTTTTGGTACAGCCAATTGTAACAATAGATAAATAGATAGTTAAATAAATACATGCTGCTGAATAATTAAAAGTAAGGAAAATTCTACATTAAATGTTCAGGTAATAATAATTGTAGACGCTTTATTGGGGGTGAATTAATATTGTATTGCGACAGTCGTTGTCAATCGGAACGCCTTTTCTAGATTCTGTGGGCTTATCGAAAACATATAAGATTTGATCCTGAGTCGTCGCGATTTGCAGGCATTGGCGGTTAGTAAGCGTATTTTTATGCAGTAAAACGTTGCTATCGTCGCTTTAATTTGAATGCTCTCGTGCAATCATTAATGGTTATAAATGTTATTAGATAAACTGATTTGGGAATCGTAGCCAGATTATTCATTCGGGTAAATTAAGGATGTTTACGGTTCAATATTTGTTTTTATTTAATAATTAAACAATTATTTCCTTCTACTCGATATTGCATCAGAAGAAATTATAAAATGGGAATTGTTTGCATCACATAGATAATGTGTTGTATTTATTTTTATTGTTTTTTATTTCTTTATTGATTTAAAGTGTACTGGTGTTTTAAGTCAAAAATAATAAAATTGTATTTATTGAACTCACGATGACAATAAAGTTTTTTAATACTAAAAGATTTGGATCTGGAAAATTGTGTGTTATGCTTGGCAATCTCCATCACGCAAAGTTTAACTCAAAGGAAACTGGTTGCGCAGGCTCTATATGACCAAATATCATTCTGGTGATTCTACAGTGTCCAACTTCTCGCAGGTTTGAGAATACACGACAATGTTTGTGTCACCGGCCGTCAACACCGCTAATTGGTTAAACGTTTCGTTAACCACGTGGTTTGCTTGCTGGCCTGTTCTTCGGCGTGCATTGTAGTCTGGCGCGGTTAAACACAATTGTGAGGGGGGTGCTGTTAACACCGCCACCTGGTTAACAATGTGGTCTGTTTGCTGGCTAACCGAAATACCCAAGTTCTCTCACGTGCATGGAGACGCGACTGTGCTTTAACGTTTAATGCGCTTCTGATATCAGGTTAACCGAACCCTCTATTTTCGCAGTTTCTGGGTATACACATCCCACTGAGTGCGCTAATTAAATCTTCTACTTAACCCGGTATACTTACGGCGCGTTACCGGGCTTCATTTTCGCCTCTCATCTAATCAATTTTTGCATATCTGTTTACTTGTTTACTTCCCGTTCCAGATGCCAATCCCCATAGCTTAATAGAATGAACATTAGACTTATTTATTTTTTCTTATACCAACATCCTGTTTTCCTAAAATCGAATTCGAGCAATATCAAGGTATTGCCAAATGATCCAGTATTTCCGTTGTTCCATTTGTATTGTCTGAGCCTGATCTCCGGAAAATATTGTGGGTCATTGCCAATTTATACATCTCCCGCATATACATGCTGGCAAAACCCGATCACATGGAGGTGTAAGAAGAGCGGTAAGCCTACTTTAGTTGATAGAGGGGTGGTTTTTTGTGAGGAAAACACAAGAAAGGTAGCTTTCGACAACAAGATGCATGTATTGAACCTTGACAGGAAATGGATAAGACGTTCTACGAAGGGGTGAGAAAACCCTGGCTCATTACTAACCCTTCATCTGCCTCGTGTAAACAGTAAATTGTATTTATTTTCTAATAGGATAACAAGAAGGCATGCTTTAGAAACGCGTGTTCGCTATAGCAGAGAAACAATTAGCCCATTTATTTATCACACCATACAACCCGTTTCTCGTTTTTAATTTTGAGACACACGATGGAATAAGAGAAATAGTGTGCGTATCGAAAGCATAACAGGCAATATAACCAATGTTTTCAATTGCCAGTTGCTATTTATCCGAAAATAAAATTATACGACCAGAATAAATAGTCCTGACATAAATGATGCCCGAAGTGAATTAAAACGACGTGTTTATTTATCAATCAATTAGACGGCCAAAAAATAACCAACGAACACCACTCAATAACAGTTATCTTTGTGTACAAAAAGGGTTCCCCGAAACCTCCCTTTACGAAGAAGTATGATGAATCCTTGGGAGGTCCTGTTGCAAGAATGTGCACGAAGGAACGTCTATTGTCTACCGGCTCGACTCCGCGAAGTGATTTCCAGACTGGCGATCCTTATGGCAGAGCGTTAGGATATGATGCCGAACAAGGACCAGTCGTCGGTTATCCCTACCTCGGCTATGGAAAGAGAGCCGATGCCCGTAACTCCTGCTCCTGAACAACAGCCGACGCCCCGTAATCTTGTTCATTCCTAATGACCGTACCCTCCAAACTCCGCTACTCTTCGATCTTCCGCCGTGAATGAAATCCCTCTTTTCCCAGCAGTATCTTCGTATTCTTACAGGTACATTATTATATTTGTTCAACAAAGCTTCAAGCTATGCTAAATCAGAAATATCACAATTGGAGGTTGTGTTGGATGGCCTATTAACAAACTTTCAAAGTGGAAAAAAAGTCGACCGAGCGCCAAATAAGGCGACTTGAGAGTCAGATCGAAGTGAAGGTATTGTTGTCAACCAATCAAATAATAGCTATGTTCCCTAGATGAAGCTTTTGGATGCATTACGAAAACGAGAAGAAGCTTCTCAGCGCTTGCTACGGGCCAACGAAGACCAGGGCCAACCATCGACATCTCCTCCTCCACTACCCATTTCCCAATCTAAACCCACTCCTCCGCTGCCTACGCGCAAAACTGCTATTAAACCAGCTTTTAAAAAGCGACGATTTATCCAGCAATTCGTAGAAACAGATGACGCAGATTTAAGGGGGTTCGTACGACGTGTGCGCACATTTGACAGGAGCGCGCTTTGCGATCGGTTATTGGAAGTCGAACAAAATGGGACCACAACGGAACTGCTGGAAGACCACATTATTGACGGGTCCCTGCGAGTGCCAGGGGAGATTTGGACACGATTGTACGACTATCAGGGGGAAGGTGTGGCCTGGCTGTGGGGACTTCATCGGCACGGTGTTGGCGGCATTTTGGGCGATGAAATGGGCCTTGGCAAAACGATTCAGGCAAGTTATAAAAGGATTCTGTGAATTTGGACTTATTTATTTTTACTGACAACAATCGCCCTACTAGCGGTTATAGTTCTAAGTCTTCTTATCTAATGTTTCCTTATAATGTACTCGTTTTTTTTCAGGTGATTGCGTTTCTAGCTGCTCTTAGGCACTCACAGTTATCTACCAGTGGAGGTAGCTTCGAGGTAGCCGTCTCGCTGTCCAAACGATCCAAACAATCGTCGGAATCGAAAGGGTACGCGCTGTCCACACTTCATCCACCACCGCACCTTTTACTCGCCCTCACCTCTATTTTAGTCCGTTCGCGCTCGGCCCCGTTTTGATTGTTTGTCCAGGCACGGTTCTCAAGCAATGGCTCGGCGAATTTCGGTCCTGGATACCCACCGCTCGCGTTGTCATTATTCATTCTAGCGGCTCCGGATACGCCGATATTGTAGGTCTCTTGCTTCTCCTCCTCCTCCTCCTCCTCCTCCTCCTCCTCCTCCTTCCCCTCCTCCTCCTCCCCCTCCTCCTCCTCCTCCTCCTCCTCCTCCTCCTCCTCCTCCTCCCAACCAACATCTTCCACTCCCCAATCCGAAACTCTTTCTCGTTCTTTTTTTTCCTTTATGCCTCTCTGTTGTTTGGTCATTTTCATATCGTGGATATCTCCTGCGCGAGGTTGAACCGGTTATTTAATGTCGGGAACTGTTCCCGCCAATGCGCGGCTATCAGAGGCCAAGCGGAGCAGAGGCGACGGCAAAGGCACCGATTTGAAAGGTTGTGGGACGTCGAACGCGCAGAAGAAGAAGTTTCAGAAGGGTTGACAGCTTGTCGGTGTTTGCACAGCGGCGTCTCATTTCGTCGTTGGAGAGTTGGTGAAGCCAGTCTGCTTTTGAGATTCGTCGTAGACATCGAATACGTCGAATACCTCCAGTCTCATTGGACGCGCAGCGGCGTCTTATTTGCAGCCGTTGGTTCGGATTGGACAGGAGTCAGCAACGGCAAAGAATAATAAAACCTCCTTGATACCCCCACCCCCATCAAATTCTGGAAGGAGTTTGTCCACACATTGCTCCAAGAGTCTGCAAACACCATCTTTTCGTACCTTCCTGCTAGCCCAAATTGTTAGAAAGCCTCTTCGAGACGTCGGGATTCGCTCTCACAACCTACGGCACATTGGCCCAGCACAAAGACCTCATCCTACCGTTGACCTGGCACTACCTTATTCTCGATGAAGGTCACAAGGTCAAGAACCCCGAAGCGGAGATCACGACAACCGTCAAACGGGTACGACCTCACCCCATTTCCATGACCCCGATTCCCCATAGATCATGACCCCGCACAAACTCATCGTCTCGGGCACTCCCATGCAGAATAACCTCAAGGAGCTCTGGTCAATCTTCGACTTTGTCTATCCCGGTAAATTGGGCGGTCTCTCCGATTTCATGATCAACTTCTCTGTGCCCATAACCCAGGGTGGTTACGCCAACGCAACGCCCCTGCAGGTATTCCGTTTTTTGATTGTTGTCCCTCTAAAATTACCCGTTGGGTCCATTTGTCTACTTAATTTGAAATGAGTACACACGCTCGGGTTCATTGGCTGGTAGAAATTCAAATCTTCCGCCCATCCATTGCACTTACCCCCGTGGAAATTTATTTTCGGAAAGTCGACTTAATTGGCGTTGATTCCCGTCCGTCCAATTTAGGCCCTCATATTAGTGTTGTTCTTTATTGACGTACATTTTCACACATACACTAAAGCAATTATTTAATTTTTTGCGAATATCGATTTTTATTTCGAGGTGGAGACGGCGTATCGGTGTGCCTGCACGCTGAAGAACCTCCTCTCCCCCTACCTCCTAAGGCGCCTGAAATGCGAGGTGCGGCTTGCACTTCCAGAGAAGTCGGAGCAGGTTCTCTTCTGCCACCTGACGACCTATCAGCGCGCCATCTACGAGGAGTACCTGGGCTCGCGCGCCTGTCAGGAGATCCTCCAGGGTCGTGGACTCATATTCAAGGGGCTGATTCTCCTCAAGGCCCTCTGCAACCACCCGGACTTGGTGACTGGCGGGCCGCGACAGTTTGGCGTCCGTTTTGGGGAAGATGGTGAGGACGGGGGCTTTCTTTCGTCGAAGAGGAGGAGGAGGAGAGAGAAAGAGGAGGAGGCGGTTGAGGCCTGGCAGAAATTCGGTTGTTCCCGGAGGTCGGGGAAGCTAATGGTGACGCTGGATCTGTTGGCATTGTGGAGGGACCAGGAAAACAAAGTTCTACTATTTACACAGAGTAGGAAGGTGAGCGGGCTTAATAATAATAATAATATAATAATTGTAGTCGCTTTATTGGGGTCACGAGGACCAAATCTTTCAGCAGTTTAAAGAGGCAGTATAATAAGTATTCGATGTGAAAACTGTCTTTTAGTTCCTGCTTTGGTGAAACTAAAATTCGGGACAAATAAGGAATGGCCGAGTTGCAATATGCCATCGTCGTTCTTGTGGGTATTGAACGGTATAGCCTACGCATTGGTCGAAGAGATTTACATTCAAATAAACTGGAATAGAGGGGATGGTAGAGCAGCGATTAGTGAACAACAATTGAAGTGGCGTTGAACGATGATTTCTTGAATGGAGAGCATAGGCAGACCACTAGAAAACGAGATAATTTTAAAAAGCCCTCGAAGGGTTAAAAAGACAGAACATCTAAGGCCGGGGAAAATTGCTGGGGAACAATATACAATAAGGGGAATTATACAGGCATGGATAAAGGTTTTTATATGGCCAGAGCTTGAACCAAGTCTCCTCGACCGGCGAACTAGGACGCAAAGGCCACTTCTCATTTCGTCCCAAGTCTTCCTCTTCCCATTGCGACGCTCTTCCAGTGGTGGATTTTACTAATTCAATCGAAGTTGAAAACTCATTGAAATCGACTCACAAGCCCTGACAGTTTGTGACTTTCTAGTAAACAAGATCGTAACTGGATCACATGACGCATGCAGTGGCGGATCTTGCCTAAGAAATGTTTGACCTTCGCTGGGGGTTTTGTCACGGTAAACGTATAGCAGAGACGAACGTTCCAGGTAGCCCCAATGGGAAAAAGATGCATTGCATGGAGGGAATGTGTGTATCAAAAGATGCATGGATATGCATGGATTGTGATGTTAGTGTGGGAACGAGAAAACGACGAATCTGGTCCATGACCTTGTAAAGGGTTGGGAAGTTGCTCGAGTCCTGTCGACAGCCGACGAAGGCAGATTGTCCAGCGTTGCACCATTCCTACTGGTCTTCTCGTCTTTCGCCGAACCGTCTATTCAAACTCTCGCACTTCCCTACCTACTCCGACTCCCCTACCCCCCTTCCCTACTTCATCTCCACTCTTTTCGAATTACCCTTCTCCTCTCAACTAACTCTGCATATCCTCCTCCTCCTCCCCTTCATCTTCATCTTCTAGATGCTTCGTCTACTCGAGAAGCACGTGATCCAACTTGGCTACTCTTACCTCCGTATGGACGGTACGACACCCACCGGAACGCGCCAGCTTCTCGTGGACCGTTTCAACGGCACCTCTCCACGCGACTGCTTCGTCTTCCTCCTGACAACGCGCGTCGGAGGCCTGGGAATCAACCTGACGGGCGCCAACCGAGTCCTCATCTACGACCCCGACTGGAACCCCTCCACGGACGCCCAAGCTAAGGAGCGCGCCTGGAGGATCGGCCAGTCTCGCGAAGTGGTCGTCTACAGACTCCTGACCAGTGGAACCATCGAGGAGAAGGTTTACCAGAGGTGGGTTCAGCTGGTCCCACCTCTGCTAGTTCTCCCGCCTATTTATTGATCGTGGTGCTGGGGTTTGGGAGTCAACCTTCGTTGACGTGTCTGTCACCACCGTGTTTCGCCGTCACCGTGCACGGGATTGGCGCAGTCAAAGCGGACGCATTCTGGCTTTTGAAGGTCAAGTAATGTCGATGTCAGTGACTGTTCTAGGTCACACCTCGTGATTGGCCTAACTCACACTTGCAGAGAAATGTTGATAGAGTGTGTTTGGTTGTGTGTGGAGCTGTTCCCGGGGAAGGATTCTGGCTACAGGAAAAGTTGCGCGTTTCTACGACGAATCTCAAGATGATGGGCCTGACTGTCTGGAGCTAGAACTGGGCCAAACCTGCTCCAGCCTCCTTTCGACATGCTTGCGCGGCTGCAATTCGCGACTCAGACGATTCATCCAATAGCAGGGTGGAGAGCTCGACTAACCACGCAAAACAGAGGCATCCTAGAGGAGGTTGATCAGAGAAGCGTGGAATCCAGCGTCGTTTACCAGCACGCATCGTTTCCCGATAGGGGTGTTCTGGACCGGGAGTCGTCTGACTTAACAGACCTTGCTGCCATAACAACGGCCACTTCGGGTGTGGGGTCCCCGATTGGCCAACGTTTTATCGCCCTCGTTATGCTCGATTGGTTACTTCTTCTTTGTCGAGGATGAACTGTCAGCTTCGTGGAAGTCGCAAACCATGGCGAGGCGATCGGAGGAGGAAGAGATTGTTGTTAATTTCTGGCTCCAGCTGAGCTCTATAGAGACGGATTCCAACTCCAGGCTTTCCATGTCGGCGTTGATGGTATCTACCCACGTTTTTAGTTGCCAAGGTGACGAAGAGAGGCACAGCTTCGAAGGTCCTTGTCCGGTCGACGTATTTCGTAGCTGAACCACCACCACAGCCAATGGCGCCCTAGAAGGATTGGCAGCTGCTCCGTGGTAGAATATTTTCAACCTCCTCCTTATTGTTGTTCATTACTTTTAGACAGATCTTTAAGCAGTTCCTCACGAACCGCGTGCTCAATAATCCCCGCCAACAGCGTTTCTTCAAAATCAACGACCTCCAAGATCTCTTTTCCCTTGGCGACGGTGATGTTTCGAAGCCCCCGGAACCAACCAATGGCAGCGAAGGTAGCTCTCGACGCTTCGAGTCAGTCTCCTTCTTCAAGAACCTCGGCGTCCCACGACACCTCATAACCCAACCAATCAACTTGGCGTCTTCCTCATCCCATTCGGACAACCGCTTCGATCGCCTATTCGCCCAAACCGATGTCAGGGTCAGCGATTCGGAGGAGGACTTTTCGGGGGAGACGGAGGTGTTTGGATCCCCCCTGAAGACGAAACCGACGAATGACGGCCTGCTGGAAGAGAGTTCGGAGCAGCGTGAGAAGAGGCTGCGTGAACAGGCGCGTCGTTTAAGTCAGAACTTAGTGGAGAAGTACAGCGGTTGTGGTGGTTGTGAGAGGCGCATGTCGCACAGGAAGAGAGGTACTCGGGTCGATGGGCGGAGGATACGGGGTGTGCTGAGTCGGTCGCGACACGACGAGGGGCATGGCAGTGAGGAACTGCCCAAACTGGACCCATTCGTCACCTCTGTGCTCGGTGGTGGCTCCACGGACTCGCTTGCGGCGCGAATCCACGCCGGGCGCATGGAGGTCGACGACGAAGGCGTCGAGGCGGCCAAACTGGTGGCGGAGGCAGCGCTGGTGGCCATCAGAACCAAGAAGAAATCCCCGCCGAGACACGAGAAACCGCATCCGGACACGAGAAACCGCATCCGGGCGCAAGACGCGGCTCGGAGGCTGCGAAAACTGACGGTGGTGAATCACGACCGCCTGATGCGCGATTTCCTACTGTCTGCACAGTCCACAGATGCGTCCCTGGGGAAATTGCAGGCGTCTCGACTTGCCAGGAGTGTTGTCATCTGGTTGAATGCCCAGGCTCTGCGTGTGGGACGCCTGGAGGAAACGAACAGTCGGATAGAGGTTTCCGTGACAAGGGCTCCGCGGTTTGGTCTGATCAAAAACCGATTTTTGTGGTCGCCGCGAGAAGAGGATTGCCCACTCTACCTCTCCCACATGCGCCAGGGCGCTACAACCTCCTCTTCAGAAGCCTCCGTCAACCTCCTCTACTCAGGCCACAATCGACTGAGCTCTTATCTGGTTATAGAAGTCATCCGGCAACGTCGGAATAGTAGTCTCGATTTCCTCGGTATATCGATTTTCAAAAGTAGCGCGGAACAGTTCGACGCCTCGGCCAACAGAGAAGCGGCTCTTCGGCAGATGGCCCTGGAGCTTCTGCAGCTCTTCAAAGAAGACGCCTCCCCGTCAACATCTTCATCAGAAGTCGTGTTGACAACGACGACGTCAGTTCTGGTGGAAAGGTTTGCGGCGGTGTTGTCGAAGTCGACGGCGGAATCAGGTGGGATCGGTTTGAATGCGCGCCATTTTCGGGCACTTCTTCGCTCGTTGGCCTTCACGCCGACCAATCAGCAATCAGCATCCGCCAGCAGACGAGGGGACGTTGAACTATGGCAACTGAAGCCGGCGCTCGTCATGGTTGCGAGACGACTGGCACTGATGCCGGAGAGGTTTCACCCAGGAGATGGACAGCCCTAACTTGTATAGTCAGAACGCAGCGACTACGTCGATGTTTTTATGAAAAATAAAGCTTTTTGCCAGTCAGACCAAGCACTCTTCGCGTTGTGGGTTGATTATGTGACGCTGTTCCAATTGTGAGGTTCTGACCTAAGAAATATTAGACCTTCGCTGGGGGTTTTGTAACGGTAATCGTAGAACATGGATGCACATCCCAGACAGCCATAATGAGGAGACGCATTGAAATGAAAGGAATGGATATAATGTGGCAAACAGTTATAAATGGATGGCGAGGTTATCTAGACTCGGGTTTAGAATTTGATGGGTCTTTATAACGGAAAAACTACGATGCTGGTCCATGATTTTGGAAAGGGAGGAAGTTGCTAAGGTCTCAGGACTGTGGATGAAGGCAGCTGTATCCTTTTGTGATCCAGTGTGAGGCATCCTGTATTGGAGGGGAGAGTGTTTGGTCTCACTCTAGATGAACCAGATTGCAGTCTTCGCCGTCATAGAAAACGGCCACCCCGTCTAATGGCGGTTGACACGAGAAGGCGTCCTATTGGCGCGCAGTTGACATTGGGTCTTTCATATCCCGCTCGATGTCCTGGTAAAACACCGGGGCGTTACAATTACGAGGTGTGTGCTTTTCAAGGACGTGGGTGGTGTTTGCAGTCATTGGCTGTTTCCCAAGGTTACGCGTGGAACAGAGAGGCGTTAAATGGCAGCAATGTTCGTTGTTGTTGGTGACCAGAGTCGATTCGGACTGTCACTTCACATTGTTGGCCAGAGCATACAGCTTCGACTATCTTCTCCTGTCAGAGGATGAGGCGGGAGATTCACGAGCGGCGATCCAAAAAAATGAGGGAACAGATAGCGGTCCATTAGACGTGCTGTTATAGGCGCTCCTAGTCTGTTTAACGGTGCTAATCCACGATTTCAATTGAGTCCGCTACGGTTGCGCTAACCTGTAAATAAGCTGTCTCTGGCAGGTAGAGTTATAAACAGTTGATAGTTTCTCCGCGTCTGAAAATCAACGTCGTATTGCGTCGTTGGGGAACTTTTCACGCTAGCCAGCTTTCAGGATTCGTCGCAGACAGCAGTAGTCACTGTAGTCATTCCCTCTCAACTACGTTTGTTATAAGGACATGGGTTGACATGGATTGAGCATTCGCTACAGCAAATGCGTACTAGAGGCAGCCACTTCCTCTAATATGCATTTATATAGATCCCATTTACTCTCCTTGTGCTACTGCAAAGGTTCAGTAGGGGTTACGAAAACTCAATGTTGCATAACAATTGGTTAAACCGTAGTGTCCAAACCGCCACTGTGAACTTATGAAAACAGGAACAAATGCATCCGCATATGCGACATCTTACTCATTTTCCGACACACATCTCTACATTTTAGGAGCAACATGTTGTTGTCAACTGACTCCATAGTAAACCTAAATCTATATAAATTTACTTGGTCGCCAATTTGACATGAAAACGGTTACTTAAGCGGAGGCTTTGTTGATTAAGCCCTCAAAACCAGCGGACTGGGAGAAAGTTTACGCAGAATCAGGAAAAATGTCAAAAGGTTGTATTCGGTTAGCGCATACGCAGCGCCGCGCACCTATGCGTTATTTTGTCCACAACAATTGCGCGTCGGCCAATGCCGTGGTCGGGACAGCTGAGTTTGAACGCACATCTCCGCACGCCTTCTGCAAAGTCGCCTTTTCGAGCAAGCAAGGGAACATGGGGGTTTGAGGTCGCTGAAGCACTATGTTGACCAGATTGTTGTCGAGACAGTAGCCTTGGCGTCAAACCGTGCTTGTGTTTCGTTAGAGTTTAGGCAGGTTTGAGCCGATCTTAAGTTCAATAAAATAATGCGACCTCCATTAATACGGTACTAGAATCAAAACGTTCGCACTCAACACCCCCAAAATAAGGCAGTACGTTTTGATTATCCATGTATAAGTTCGCACGAATAAGTGAGATTTATGTCCAAGAAAGGCCGATTCAACCGTCATCCCAAATTTGGCAACCATGTCACAGCCCCCACCTGTAAGGGTCTCACTACTACTACTACTACTACTACTACTACTACTACTACTACTACTACTACTACTTCTACTACTACTACTACTACTACTTCTACTACTACTACTACTACTACTACTACTACTACTACTCCAACAGACGTTGGTCCAATCAAATTGTTAAAAATATGGAAGTGAGATGCCCATGTCCTGGGATGTGTGTACGTTCCACCTACGAGGATAGTTGGGTTCGGTTTACTGGGTCTCAGCAACGTGTTACCCGGATGAACAATAGCAATCAATAACAATGATCAGCAAACTGCTGCATCGCCTGAAGCTGCAAAGGGGGTAAAATGACACTGAATGCGCTGGTGAAATGCACCACAGCAACGCATTGGGAACTTAACCGTTGTCTTTTTCAGCCTTCTCAATTTACCATGACCGAGCAAGGGTTGGGGTTAATGAGGGCCGACTGGGAGGTTAAGACGCGCTTCCTTCGAGGGGGTTGGGGAGTACAAATATATGCACGCGGTTTCCGTTTTAGGCTGTCACGGGGTTAACTGAAAAATCCCTAGACAAAGCGATGTGTGCCAGGGAACAGCTTAAAGATTTAGAAATATATCATAAATGACCTTTTCCATAAAAGAACGAATGTAAACACTTATTTGCTTACCTTAAGATGCGTTAATGACTAAAAACGCTATATCAATAAGAAATCATAGTTTGAAATGATCAATGTATTCATGATAAATGTATTAATTAATTTAAAATAATTGTCAGATATTTATAAATTAAAAGTTAATAAATTTCCAGATTATCCGTGTTTATTAGTTCATTGGTCCCTATATCGAGTGTTTAGCAGATATTTTAGCTATTTTAGTTTTCGGCATCTTAACTCAGGTATGTCAACATTTGAAATCAACATTTAAGGTGACTTCCTTTATTTAGGTAAATCAGTTCTTTTAAAACCGTATTACAATCTATCGATGCATTACATACATGGCTAATCAATGCATTTAGGCAATCTAAAGGCTTAACTGCCATTTGCGTGAGGAAGAGTCAATTGTTTATGTTTTCATCGAAGCAGGTTCGCTAAACAAAAATAGCAAGTAACGGAACAAAAGCCCCTTATATATGTCATAGGCTCTGTAAGAATTGGGGAACCCTGCACGTGAGAGAGAGAAAGGGAACTGGCATTGTGTAGGGGCGGATGGTTACGCGGTTGGGAGGACACGGTTGTGTTTGTACCGGAATATCCTGGTCAGGAGCAGAGGCAGGGATGAGCGGCGACTCTTCCCTGTTCGGCGGATTTTTCTGACGCTCTGCCATCATAATCGCCATTCCGTTCGCGAGTTCGCGAATTTGCGCCGCCATTGACTTCGCTTCATCTGCTTCCATATTGACACGCGAGGAAGGAGTCGATCGAGATCCTGTTGTCCACATTCTCGTTGAGACGGACCTTTTCGTCCTGCGAGTTAGAAGTTTTGGCTTAATCTCAAGTAAAAAGAGGGTTATATGAGAAGTACTGCGCGTAACACGAAGATATATAAAACTGTCCCGGTTTCAAACCGGCCCCGTCATGTTAAAGCAAAGCATTATACTAAGACTAAAACAAAAACTAACAAAGAGATCAGAATTGATTTGAAAGTTTAACAAAAACGTTATTTATAATGGAATAAAATAGCTTTCCTCTACACCAGCAATGTGACCTTGATGCTCTGAACGATGGCTTTATCTTCAAATCCGCTGACCATTTTGCGGTACCTCTGGTTGGATCTCTTAATCCCAGCGCTTTCCTGCCCGCTCACGAATCCTCCATCTCCAAAATTTTGGCTGGCCTCAAGAACTCCACCGCGGCTGGTCCCGACAGGGTCGCCCCCGCGATTCTTAAAATCTGTCACCGCGAGATTTCTCCAATTGTGACCCAGCTTGTAAATCATTCGTTAGGGAATGTTCCTTTCCTTCGGAATGGAGAGACGTCGCTATAACACCCATTCCGAAACCGGCCAATGGCTCCGCTGGACCTGTGAAGTACAGACCTATTGCAAACTCATCCGTGTGGTTAAAAGTGATTGAGAAGCACCTCCTCTCTAAATTAGATGACACGCTTAAAGCTGCCGATGACATATAAGATTCCCCCACAAAAATTGATTTTTTGTACATATTGTTCTAGGGTAATTTCACGATTGACAATTCTGTCTTTTTTTCCGCAGACATAACGTCGTCTAAATTATTTCACACTCTCGTGAATAACCTCGTCTCATCCTTTCTCTATAGCGATCAATACCAAATTTCTCAAACTTGTTTAAAATTACCTGCTGTTAAAAAGTCGGGCATTTTAGACGATCTAAAGAAAGAGCACTTCTTTTACATTTAAGTGTTAAGAAACATCACAGTTACCGTGCTGAATAGATTCACCCACAAGTACATAACCTCCGCTATCCATACGCTTTTTCAAACCTCCCAGGAGTTAAATATTTTAACCCGCGAACTGAGCGGCATTGCTACAGTTTCTAGAAACTCCCATTTACACTCCCGTCCAATGGAAGTTGCATCGTCGAAGAATTGATTTTCTAATCAAAAGAAGGGTTAAAGACTACAAGGATCCAAAACAAAGACACAATTAATTGATAATCCACCTCCCTTCTGCGTGTTCAGAGAAATGTGCTGGTCTGGATAAACTTGGTAGAATGCCCCACGTCCTTACTGGCTTCTTAAAAACATAACTTCAATCAAAACCGACAATGATATGTCTGGCGAACAAATGCTGGTTTAAGAAAAAAGGCCAAGCGGTTCCTCAACGTAGCCTGTCAAAGCGTTTTTCAATTATTTAATCGATTTAATGTCACTTGAACAAAGTCAGCTTGACAAAGCGGACTCATGCTGCGTTCCTGGGTAATAAAGCAGCCGTTTAAACTCCCACTCAAACATTGTGCCGGTTTGTTAGTCATTTTAATATATTTTACTTAAATTATTTAAAGTTGAACACTGGCAATTTAGAATAACAGATACAAAATGCGGTCTCGACTAATAAAGCACCACTAAAAAATTCGTATTGACCGCTTAGCCTTAATAATTTATATTAAGTCTTCTGTGATTTATAAAGATTATTAAAGTCGCCCTCCAAATATTCGGTATTAGCAGGGTAGCCCTATAAAGAATACCTTAATGGTGTGAAACAATTGTCTTGTTTCCAGCATCTCCGCGTTGAGGCCGTTCAGTCAGTAATTAAGGTGGCACACTGAATGGTAAATTTAAATGTCACTTGAACACAGTCAACTTGACAAAGCGGACTCATGCTGCGTTCCTGGGTAATAAAGCAGCCGTTTAAACTCCCACTCAAACATTGTGCCGGTTTGATAGTCATTTTAATAAATTGTATTGAAATAATTTTAAGTTGAACACTGGCAATTTAGAATAACAGATACAAAATGCGGTCTCGACTAATAAAGCACACCTAAAAATTCGTATTGACCGCTTAGCCTTAATAATTTATATTAAGTCTTCTGTGATTTATAAAGATTATTAAATTCGCCCTCCAAATATTCGGTACTAGCAGGGTCGCCCTATAAACAATACCCTAATAGTGTTAAACAATTGTCTTGTTTCCAGCATCTCCGCGTTGAGGCCATTCAGTCAGTAATTAAGGTGGCACACTGAATGGTAAACTAGACGGGGTGCTTCTCACACAATTAATTAATAACCAGGTCAAATTTATTGACTTGCCCCCCAGTTTGCCCTTGGTTTTAAAGTTGCCCAGCATGTAGGAAAGACGCAATCGCTTCATGACCAAGCCAAAGCTCAACCCGAATTGTTAAACCACCTCTCACGATCTATTCAAACTAACACCGTGTGGAAGAAAACTCTTTTATTAAATTATTAATAACGTTTTTACTACACTTACAATAAATTCAAATCGCTTTTGTGGTTGTTGTTTTAGTCTCGATTAAAAGTTTTGTTTTAACGGGACCGGGCCATTTCGAAACTGGGACCTTTTGCATCCTCGTTGCCGTATACGGTTTGTTAGTCATATTTCATTTCTGTTTTTCTTGAGATAATGTCCAAACTCGTGGCTCGCAAGACGAAACTGATGCTTCCCAACAAGGCTGTGCCCCCAAGAATGTCGACAACAGGACGCCGACCGACTCCTCCCCGTGCGTCGAAGATGAAACTAAGTCACCAGCGGCACAATTGGCTTCCGGAATGGCGATCCTTATTGCAGATCATCGGAACAGGACGTCGAAGAAGGACCAGTCGCCGCTTACCCCTGCCCCTAAACAAGAGCAGATGCCCGATACCACTGTTCATTCCCCACGACCGTGCCCTACCAACACGCCTGTAATCCCTCCCTCCTCTCGAGTGTTCCCCTATTCTTCCTATTACACACCGGCCGCCCTAATAGTAAATGAACAGAGAGGGCTTGCAGAAAAGCTTTTATTTTTTCGTTATGAGAATAATGAATAAGGTTTATAACATGGGTATTGCCAGGTGCTCTAAACCTGAACGGGTATTTGATCAGAGACAGGCCCTTGATTTTGCACCACGGGATTAAATCGTGATGATTCAGGAATTCCGTCCTCGGGTACTTGATGAATTTTCGCCCTTTCAGTCGTTCTACTCAGTTGGATGTTTGGCCTTCAAGTCGTTCTACTCAGTTTGATGTTTGGACTTGCAGACTCTCTACTCAGTTTGATGTTTGGCCTTCCAGTATCTCTACTGAGTTTGATGTTTGGCATTCCAGTCTTTTTACTCAGTTTTATGTTTGGGCGAACATTTATATTTCTTTCATCACGAGTAACGTTACGCACCCTCTACCACAATACTGTATTTTTAAAAAAAACGAAAACGTTCCAACATGGTATTCTCCATAGTAATTGTTAAATACATTCATTTTTAAGTAGAAAAACGAGTCAAAGCTTCGTTAACCAGTTGTAAAGTTGCGGCACAAATCTGCCAGACATCTCCAACAGAAATCAGTATACGTTGCTGGTTACAATGGTATCGAACGGGGTCCTTGACTAATTACTACTGTTAATATATCACTGAGTACCTACGTGGGATCCTCATCTTCGATGGAAGAGCGGCCTGTCAAAGCGTTTTTCAATTATTTAATCGATTTAAATGTCACTTGAACACAGTCAACTTGACAAAGCGGACTCATGCTGCGTTCCTGGGTAATAAAGCAGCCGTTTAAACTCCCACTCAAACATTGTGCCGGTTTGATAGTCATTTTAATAAATTGTATTGAAATAATTTTAAGTTGAACACTGGCAATTTAGAATAACAGATACAAAATGCGGTCTCGACTAATAAAGCACACCTAAAAATTCGTATTGACCGCTTAGCCTTAATAATTTATATTAAGTCTTCTGTGATTTATAAAGATTATTAAATTCGCCCTCCAAATATTCGGTACTAGCAGGGTCGCCCTATAAAGAATACCTTAATGGTGTGAAACAATTGTCTTGTTTCCAGCATCTCCGCGTTGAGGCCATTCAGTCAGTAATTAAGGTGGCACACAGAATGGTAAACTAGACGGGGTGCTTCTCACACAATTAATTAATAACCAGGTCAAATTCATTGACTTGCTCCCCAGTTCTCCCTTAGTCACATTTCCTACCGCCTCGAAAGACGAATCCAGGACGCCCGGAGTTGATTCCAATAAGGGCTCTCTTCACTTGTCTCCCGATAGGCCTTGTACCTTGTACACAGTCGGCAAGTAAACATATTTAGTTGGTAGGTAATTGTTTAGTGATTAAATGCCTGAGCGTCTGAATGTGTTGAGGTGTGAAAAGCGAAATACGTGGGACATTGGACTTTGAGAGGCTTCTGTTTAATGATTTTCGGACAAACGGACACGCGAACGATTATCCAGACCACAAAACAAGAACTCTTAATTCCCCGATCGGGTTCTATCGACGCCCAGTAACCGTTCTTCTATACTTGAGACGGTTTTGAGAGACGAAGACTCGCTGTGGCAAAAAAAATATATAAATGAATTTATAAGTAAGATTTCTCTACAAAAATAGCTTGTTTTGAACATATATTTTAGGGTAATGTAACAATTTACAATTCTGTCTATTTTTGCGTAGCCATAACGCCGTCTAAATTATTTCACACCCTCCTTAATAGCCTCGTCTCATCCACCAATTTCTCAAACTTGTTTGAAATTACCTGCTGTTAACTAGTCGGGCATTTTAGACGTTCTAACTACAATCTCAGAAAGAGCACTTGTTTTACATTTATGTGTTGAGAAACATCACAGTTACCGTGCTGAATAGATTCACCCACAAGTACATAACCTCCGCTATCCATACGCTTTTTCAAACCTCCCAGGAGTTAAATATTTTAACCCGCGAACTGAGCGGCATTGCTACAGTTTCTAGAAACTCCCATTTACACTCCCGTCCAATGGAAGTTGCATCGTCGAAGAATTGATTTTCTAATAAAAAGAAGGGTTAAAGACTACAAGGATCCAAAACAAAGACACAATTAATTGATAATCCACCTCCCTTCTGCGTGTTCAGAGAAATGTGCTGGTCTGGATAAACTTGGTAGAATGCCCCACGTCCTTACTGGCTTCTTAAAAACATAACTTCAATCACAACCGACAATGATATGTCTGGCGAACAAATGCTGGTTTAAGAAAAAAGGCCAAGCGGTTCCTCAACGTAGCCTGTCAAAGCGTTTTTCAATTATTTAATCGATTTAATGTCACTTGAACAAAGTCAGCTTGACAAAGCGGACTCATGCTGCGTTCCTGGGTAATAAAGCAGCCGTTTAAACTCCCACTCAAACATTGTGCCGGTTTGATAGTCATTTTAATATATTTTACTTAAATTATTTAAAGTTGAACACTGGCAATTTAGAATAACAGATACAAAATGCGGTCTCGACTAATAAAGCACCACTAAAAAATTCGTATTGACCGCTTAGCCTTAATAATTTATATTAAGTCTTCTGTGATTTATAAAGATTATTAAAGTCGCCCTCCAAATATTCGGTACTAGCAGGGTTGCCCAATAAAGAATACCTTAATGGTGTGAAACAATTGTCTTGTTTCCAGCATCTCCGCGTTGAGGCCATTCAGTCAGTAATTAAGGTGGCACACTGAATGGTAAACTACACGGGGTGCTTCTCACACAATTAATTAATAACAACTAGGTCAAATTTATTGACTTGC